>LPNX010815129.1:10481-40802 GCA_001517045.1 Pseudotsuga menziesii | reverse complement strand
TACCATTTATGAGAAAAAGTCTCATGGTTGTGAAAATTAGTTGGTACGGGTTGTTAAATTCGAATTGTGGATTTCGGATTTAAGAGGTACTAACGGCTACTAAACGTTGTTGGCTTGTGTGAGATTGTGTCAGGAGGGACACATGGTAAGTGGGTATTCATGTTATGATAGTAGGCATAAAATTATAATGGGCATAGTAATGCTTCTTACAAGAAACCCACAAATGAGCAAGTCAATTTCTGTAGTAGATAGAATCGTAAATTCTTATTGAATTCGATTGCTAATGTCATTGCTTGGTTATGGAACGATCAACTTGGATTGTAGTATCAGGTAATGACTGAATGTTTGGCTATTTGATGAATGTGTCAGGGGTACACACTGCAGGAAGATCATGTGTGATGACCTGCAAGAGCCAAACTTCATGGGAAGGTTTTCCCTTATCGTGGAAATGGGGTTCGGGTGAAACTCCATTAGACATTTTGAAAATGTCTCATCTGCACTACATGTTTGGTGATAACATGAGTGAGGTGGTTTGGATTATGTCAGTGAGACGCGTGTGGATATGAAACGTAAATAGGAAACAGGTATGGGGCCTTGGTTTGCTGAAACCTGGTGATTGGAAACCACACAGACAGAGCTAGAGGGCTGGCTTTCTTCTCCACAACCCCGGGATAGCACTAGAAGGGAATGCAGGGCCTGAGGGACTGAGTAGCAGAGAAGGGACCGATTCCTTGTGCTGGGTGTATGTGTGGGTGTTATAGAATTCAAGCTAGTTCTGGTGTAGGAGTTCCTAGCTCTGCAGCGAGCTCACCAGCTTAGCATTCAGTTTTCCCAGTTCCTTGACGGTGCCTAACAGATATAAAGGCATGCTGCGACGGAAAATGGATAAGTGTTCTGTAACCCTTGCTATGAATATGCATTTTTAATTATTAAATTTCCATATACAGAACATGTTTGATTTATTTCCATGATGACCGATTGTTTGAGTATGCATAGGGCCTACATGGCACACACCGGGAATGGGTGCACACTTTTCCGATGTTGAGTCATGAAAGGGTTTTTCAATATTGATTACACTCTAGGGAGTGGACGCACTCCTAGTGTCTCAATATTTGATAGTGAATGATATGAAATATGGTTACAGTTTTAGAGCAATAACGCTGATGAGTTTGCTTGTATTGATTGTGTTGCTTGTGTTGACAGGCTAAAGGTAAAGGTAAATGGTTGATATAAGTGTATGTTAGTATAAGTGCATGTCGATATAAGTGTATGTTGATATAAGTGTATGGTTGGTATAAGTGTATGTGTCATTGTTGACATAAGTGTATGATGGGCTATGATACGCCTAAGGATCCATAGTAGATCCTAGACCTGGAAATGGTCATGATAAAGTTCCAAGCCCAGTTGACATGGTTATGTACTGGCTGGACATTAATTATTCGATGTTGAGGAGAAGCCTACGTGCTGACCTAACATCTGAGTCCATAGGCGATCCCAAGGCTTGCAAAGCGAAGCAGGATCCTGTGGACGAACGAGGAAATGCACAATACAGATAAGTATTGGATTATTTTGCTTATGAATATACATGTGTATATGATATGGGTTATGATGTTTTAAGCTCTTATTTAAGAGGAAAAAAAAAATCAATGAGAATAAACTAAACATGTGAATTTATTCAATGTTTGGATATAGGTATCGCTGGGAGCGAAGACTATGAGAGCATCCTAGAGGTGCATGCGGACATGTGACTGTCCTGAATAGCTTAGAATGAGCGGTAATGGAAAAGGTGCTAGTGAGATGGGGGATTCCTAGCAGCCGAGACAAACCATGTGGAGAGACTCCATGGTTTAGAGGTCTAGAATAGACCAAAGACACTAAGTGTCATGACCAAGAAATATTGGTCCAGCATTCACGGTAAAGTGAAAGAGGCTGAGAGCATGAAAAGCCACTGTGATGGCGAGGGTTCCAGGATGGAACAAAACAAAGAGGGAAAAAACTCTTACTGCTCTCTCTCTTTCCTTTTGATTATATATATATAGATATATGTTTATGCATTGTGAAAACAAAGGATTGTTGAATGCATGTATGAATAAAGACTGTGCATCTGTGTATGCTTGTAAGTTTCAATTTCAGCATTTGATTTCTGTCAATGTTCATGGGGCGATTTTCCCGGCTGTGTTGTTGTTCGTCGCATCCTCTTCGCTGGTTGAGGGACGGGGACGTGACATCAGGGTTTGGGGGTTACGAAATAGGTTCAAGGTTTGGGTCATTGTGTTTTCATAGGGTTCGAGTCCCTCAGCGAGAGAAGGGACTAGAGCTCTTAAGCTTACTATGTGCCCAAAAAGTTTGTGTTAAGACATATGGTTCCAGACCTCCCTAGTGTCCAGGCCTCCTATATCATAGTCAACACCTCTATTTGGGTTGTCTAGACACCCGCTTCTCTTCTAAAATCCTCTTATAGCATGTTCTATCATCACTTACAGTCCACCCTTGAAATCTTAGCCTCCCTTGCCATCCACTCACCCAAAAGTCATATATTCTAGTGAAGAACAAAGATTCAAAACTCAACATTCTCTCCAACAACTAAGGATTCGTGTTTGATTCCATCCTTTTATTCCACATCTGCTTCGTGATTTAGATTCCTGATGATATGGAATGCCCTGAATTGAATAAATTTTTTTGCAATTTGTTGAATTCGTTGAAGAATTATTTTTAATTCCAAATTGTTGAATTCTGTGTTTGAGTTGAGGGCTTTGATGAATGTACAAATCCCTTGTTGGTTGTGGGAGAGAAGGTTGACTATCCCAGCTTATACTAGCTATTACATGTATATTAGAGAAAGCTATGTTTATTACATATATCACCTCATCTTACTTATTATAAATAATACCATACATATGATCCATATGACTATGCTTAGTTATGGTTCCCATATTTGACATATTGATCTAAGAGTGATTATGCTATACCCATGATATTGAGCAATAGTATTGGCTTTATTCCTATCACTGCTTATTACATAAATATAGCATACTCTTTTATGGAATAAAGGCATACAAGATCTGTCATAGTGTAGACTGAATTCATTACAATGTTCATTATGTAATTAAGCTCACACCTATTGATTAGTGTGCAGATCCGTTGATTGTTCTTATTTGAGACCATTGTATCTCATCGTTCAATCACTTACTGCCACTAGTTAAATATTGGTGATAGGGTAGTGTACTTATTAGGGATTCACTTATGACATAATCATGGTAATCCAACAACATTATACTTAGTTGATACATAACATGATAGATAGAGTTGAACATGCTAATTATTATGTATACATGGTGTTAGATGCTTACAAACTCGATACTCTCCTTACTTGTACATTATTATATAGTATATGTTATGGAAACATAGGTACCATTCATCATAAGTAGTGAGCTTAGAGCTTATATATGGAACTACTTGACCCTTTTAAGGTGAAGTAAGGTGAAGAGTAACATTATGGATATCGTAATTGATTCCTAGGTATTTATGTGTATATTATCCTTATCTCTCTAATTGGGCAGTGTATGATTCCATATTTCTATGGATATCGTAGGAACAAAATAACATTAACAATACACATATTAGGAGGATATACTATCTTTTTATATTAGGGAAACAACGTATATAATGTATAGAACATGATATCCTTATATTAGAGTCATTACATGTGTACATGGTTCGTAACAAGATAACCTCTTGCTTCTGATATCCATATCATAGGAATAGATCCAATCACATGGGGTTATACTAGTACTGTAATTTCATATGTTACCAATATAATGTAAATAGTTCTGATATCATGTCCATTAACTATAATGTTAGAACCAATACGGTATAATACTAAACAAGCATAACTAAGAAGGAGTAAGCATAACTAGTAGCTTCAATAAGCTTACACATATACTAAGAAGTAATGAAGCTCATAGTAACCAAACCCGTGCTTATAGTTAAAACCATAGTGTAATCATACTACTAAGAAGAATCAGAGTAATTACAAGTATATTTGAGTTACAACCATATTGTTATCATTCAAGTCAAGGGTACTCATAGTAATCAAATCCGATACGATGTGAATCCCATAAAATAGGGTAATATTTAGTGTTATCTTATATAGGTATAATGATTTCCATTACCTAAGCTCTGAATACTGGTTAAGCTTGACTATCAATAAGCTCTTATATTAATGAGATAACATAATACCTAACCTCACTACAGATCCCGAGCAATATACATATCATATTCATTACGGATAAACAGAGGGTGATAACATGGTGAAATCACTTGTTTATAAGGTCTAGTATGGTTCTGATTATTGGATAACCTATAGCTTTTGATATGAGTGGTTTATTGATATCACATTGATTAGATATATAACGTAGATTACACTTACAATATATATACACAATATAAGCATTATGTTCAATGGGATTCATGCTATTATAATATGGATGCACTATCCTGTATAGTAATACTAGTAACTATTATGTACCTGCTAGTTATGATACTATGTTTCCATAATATATAACATACAATATGTGAATGCCAACTACTCAGCTTTATCATAATAATGGACAAGCTTATATACCGTATCATGATTAAACCATGTTTATTGAGCTCTAAGCTTACATAACCTATCATGAAGTAAGACTAATAAATACCACTCAGCTTAATTACTTAATCAATGGTAAGGATAAAGTGATCGTACTAGTTACATGATTATTCAACTTGATCAATGGTTATACTTCAAGTAAGCAATGTCAAGCTCTATTAAAATCTTTGTACAAACTACTAGTATAAGCTTAGAGTTACATCATTGGATTCGATTCATTACACTAACTACACGTCACTTATTGAATAGATAGAACTAATACCATTACTTCCATCACTATGATACTAGATTAAGCTATTTGTGATTCCAATAGAGTATTATACTTATGATTACATAAACTATATGTAACTCAAGTTTTCTCACTTGTTAAGAAGCTTTAGAAACCCACCAAACACTATAATATGAATCACAACCAATAGAGATCAGAGATATGGCTTCTTCTTCTAAGCGAGGCGAACATTTCTGTATACATTGCAGGATAAGAGGATTGTTTTTTGTCAAACCACTAGAATCATCCCTAGGGTTTTTGGCAGGTGCATTGGCTGGAATGTTAGTAAGCCATTGGTTGCACTTTATACATTTCATATGCAATTATTTCTCTCTTGTTCTTGACATCTAAGGGTTTGTTTCTCTTTCTCTGCATGGTACTAGAATCATACCAATTATACATGGCTCTTTCTCTCTCTACCTCACACATGACCTTATTGAGATACTAATTGTTGGGCCATGATTATTGGAGCTAGGCCGTGACTATTTGAAGGTTGCTAGATATGGCTTGTGACTGTTTCAAGGCTGCTAGGGATGAGTTGTGACAGTTTGAGCCTGCCTAGGTTGGGTCGTAACCCTTGTTGACCTGCTAGTGTTTGGTTGTGAATGTTATGATCCTATTAAGGTTGATTCATGACCATGGTTGGACTCTTAATGTTGGTTCGTGACCTTGTCATTGTTGTACTTTTACTTTAGTATTCTGGTTTATTTTATTTCCATTATAGCACAAATTCGTTAAATTGTTGTAAAACCTTAATTACCCTAAAACATTAACAACTAGCACTCGCATTGCATGAGTAACCCACAATTTATGAGGAATCTATAGGTAAAAAATGTCCCATCAATATTGTAGGTTAATTTTTTCTTTCATTTTCTAATTAGATAGGTATCTTTCATTCTTAACTTACTGTAGGTGAGTTTACTACAAAAAACTCACTTACCATCACTTCAAGCATCAAGGTCAACCAATGACTTTGAGAATAAGGACTTTCGTACCCTAAATGAACTGTGGGTGATGCCACCTTTGTTTTACTTGTGAAATGATTTTCCCATGATAATATTCTATGTTTAAATGCCATGCTAAAAAGGGTGACTTGTATAAGAACCGTTTTCTTGTTTTAAATGCAGCGACTACTTAATTCTTGTTTATGATAAATCTACCTCTCAAGCGTGTTTTGAGTGATTGTACACTATGCATGAACCTAATATATTTACTGCATGGTACTAGAATATACAATTATGCATGGCATTAGTTCTTCTACATTATCAGAATTTAGGGCATCAAGAAGTTTTTCCATATGTGTAGTTTCTACAATGAGTTCCACTATTTCTCCACCCATATTTCCTCAATAAAAATTCATTTAGTCACATGCCAATAGTGATGTCCAAAATTCTTCTCAACCCCGATATGGGCCTTAAAAATTAAGAAGATGTAACTATTTACCTAATCTGTGACTATGAAAAATTATGCATAGGCCTGAAAATACTACAAATGAATTGGAAAGAGATATAGAAGAGGTCCACCCAATCACCAAAGCTCCTGAGAACCCATTAGCCTCCAATGAAACAAACTTCCAATTAGTAAGCATATTCTTCAGAATCAAAATGAAAATAACAACCATTAAAGGAAACTATTATAATCTTGGAAAAATCCAAGACCAAGCAAAACTTAGTTGGAAACTAATGGATATTAGTCTAGAAAATATTAATAAAAACCATTTTTTTGCATGGGTGGTCAATTGGAGTTTTGATGAGCTAAACTGGGCTAATTCCTGGTGTTTTTTAGCATGAGTTTGTTGAGCTAAACTGGGCTAGTTCTTGGCATGATTCCTGGGATCTATGTTGGGTTATTTCTTGCCATGATTCATGGGCATGATTGCTTCTCAACTCACAGAATTAGCCCAAAATTGGCTTTCTGCTCATTCTTTGCTGCTAAAACACACCCAGAAATACTGTTCAATTGCAAAAGTCATCCCAGAATATGGATAGGAGGTTGTTTTCTGCCACTAGACATGCCCAGAACTGCAGGTACTACTGATTGAGGTCTATAATGCACCCAGAGGCTAGAACTGCTCCCAAAATGTTGTTTAGAGGCTCAGAACAGTTCATATAATGTCTAGGGTTTGGATTTATGGTTGTTTTCATGCCCATGTCTGTTACTCTCATACTATCTTTTCTATAATCATCCCAGAATTAGAAATGAATGTTGTTTTAGGGATGCTTGAGGCCACAAATAGACCCAGAATTTCCCATAGTGATAGAAAAATGGTATAGACATGTCTAAAAAGTAATCTTTGTTATAGGACAAAGATTTCTAATCCATTTACAAATTACACACAATCTTTGTCATAGGACCATAAAGATAACCAGAGTTTTTTTTTTCTTCTCATAGAGATGAATATTTTATTTTGGAAATGTATGTGACCTATATGCTTAGTGGGGACAAGTACTGAAACCAATAAATACTTTTTTTGTTGTTGCAAAAGGATTATCCTTGTAATTTAATATAAAGTACAAATAGTAGGCCTTTACATCACTAAATTTCCTCTTTCCACTACAGTGAGGAAGGAAATCATAGCCAGCTGGGTTGTAATAGTAGAGGACATAGTGTACTCTCGTATAAATGCACTTAACATAAATTTTAGTTTCTTAATATTCACAAAAAAATTGGAAATCCATTCAATTGAATCCCTTTTTAGGATCCTCAAAGTTGCTTTATATCTTTTTTCCATAAAAGAATTTGTATACAATAATAGGTTTCATAATTACACGTCTCCATATGATTTTATATATGGAAGGCCTTACAGAACCCCTCTAAGTTGGAATCACTTAAAATACCAAGCAATTTTGGGACTCAATATACTACAAGAGATGGAAGAGAAAATGGCTAAGACAATGATTGTTAAAAGAACTATGAGAATACAAAAGGGGATTGATTTTCATGTAGCTTATTTAATGGTGTCTCCAACTCATCTTGAAGAAGAAATGGTTTCCTATAATATCAAGTTTCAATTCTACCTAGATAACTAGATTTAGGAAATAAAATTATAAAGATAACCAGAAGGTTTTCCAGTTCTTCTCATAGAGATGAATATTTCAATTTGGAAATGTCTATGTCCTATATGCTTGGAGGGGAGGTGTGATGAAACTAGTAAATACTTTTTTGTTGTTGTTTCAAAAGGCTTAGCTTTATAAGTCAATATAATGTACAAAGACTAATCCTTTACATCACTAAATTTCTTCTTACCACCACAATGAGGAAGGCAATCATATCCAACTGGGTTGTAATAATAGAGGAAAAAATGTACTCTCCTAGAAAGGAACTTAGCATAAATTTGAGCTTCCTAGTATTCCAAAAAAATTTGGAAATCCATTCAATTGAAACCCTTTTTAGGATCCTAAAAGTTGATTTATATATATTTTTCCATGAATAGGATAGAGTAGCGATCCAGAGGACATGCCAAATGGACACCAATAAATTTCACCGAAAACATAGCATAATTGCTTCTCAGCTCACAGAATTAGCCTAGGATTTTCTTTTCGTTCATTCTTTGTTGCTAAAACACGCCTATAACTACTATTCAATTGCACAAGTCAGCCCAGAATATGGATAGGAGGCTTCTTTCTGCTACTAGACATGTCCAAAACTGCTTTAGATCATTTGCATGAGTTCAAGCACCAATAGAATCCACTTCAAACTTTTTCTTCCACCTTTTTTTCCCATGAAATATGGCACCAGAAAATTATTAATATATAGTGGTGTAAGATTTCACAGTTAGACATACATATTATGTTGAGTTCTTGGGATTAAACCACATGCAAGACTTTAAAATTGTCCAACACTAGTGAATCATTCACCCATTATAAGGGAGAGAGGTGATATATTTTAAAATCATTAGTGCTTTTCATCCTCAAGGATGGAGATAATCCATCTTTTCAACCCTCCAGTGCATTACATTTCTACAAGCAATGGAAGTCATGAATTTCTCCACCTATATAGACTCAAACTTCTTGTGCAAAGCATGATTTTCACTTGTATGAGGATAGCCATTTTCCAATTCAATAATTTAAGGGTTCAACAATAAGAGTGACATACTGTTCTGCAGCCTGCTTTAACCAAAATATTGGTAGCTTCTTCCTTATTCACCCCTTAGTATACTTAGTAAAACATGGACTTAAAAGATGGATTCACATAAACTTTGTTGGAAATTAATGGATAGTAGTCTAGACATATATATGCCAAAATGAATAGCACTAGAGGGATGGAATTATTAGGGATTTATGTCCAGAGAAGGAATGTTTTCTCCATATGTTGCATAAGTAAGTATTGTGGTTTTCAAACAATTGATCCAACATAATTTCAATAGTGGTATACTTAGTAAATCCTACCCTTTCCTTTCAGTTATAGAAATTGTCCTGGTAATTCTATACATCCTTATTCACCTTAGTGATTCCATAGGCTAGCTAGGGTGTGGAATGGATATTGTAGTATAAACAAAACAATTGTTCCATGACATTTTTAGGTATATGTTTCCTTCGTCTATCCTCTATGTTTCTTCAATTCTGGCATATTCTTGCACCTTAGATCCGCAAACTCAAGACTGCATTATTCATTTTTTCCAAAACTTGCAAACCCTAATTTCCCTATTGTTTGTCTAATGTTATCTCTCATATAGCTCTCAATGTTTGGTTGTAACCCTAAAGGATGGATCCATTCCATTCCATTCATGAAGAATTCCATTCAAAATGAACCCTAAAAATGAATAATTCCATTCAATTCAACCCTAAATGATGGATCCGGATGCAACTGATACAACCTCAAAACCATAGTGGCTATCAGGACAAGATTCAGATGGGGCAAATCAGTCATTTCCAACAATGTAACCTAAGGCAAAATTCCATTTCCTTGTTTAAACATTTTTCTTCATGTCAAGATGAAAATATTATGATGATGGAGGAGCATACATCTCTCTCTTGAAGATATTGTAGATACAATGTCTAAATCTAAAAGGCCTTCCTGGGCCTCCCAACCTGGGTCTCACTTGTACAAGTTGTAGATCAGCATAAAACCTTAGTTTGTTTTTAAACAAGTGTCCAGCCTTGAAGATCCACATCTACCATATGAAGGATTTTTTCAACATTATTAAGTACCCTTATTTGAAAATTATTCTTCAATGACTGAAAATGATCATGCTTGATGACAAAAAGAGGTATAGTCCAAAGAGTAACATTTGTGATGTGTGCGTTGAGTTATTCAGTTCATTGGATACAGGGGTAAACACTAAAACCCGGAAGCGTAAAACCATGCATAAATATATGATATTCGTAGACACTTGTGTAAATATCAAGAAAATAGTTAATGACAAGATTGAGTTATTCGGTTCATTGGATACAAGGGTTGAATCTATTTTTAAACATTTGTTACAATTTTATAACATTTAGTTTAGGAGTTTGTTGTGATGAGTTGGAAGTTTTCTAAAATATATGTAAGCCTATGGGTGTAGAGTAAGGAGAGAGGAGTGGCCAAGAAAATGAATAATAGGGCCAATGTAGACTCAAGAACTGACCTAGAAGTTGTGTGATCAGATCGGTGTAGTGTTAGAAGCTCTCAGAATGTGAATTCATCTATAGAGTTTGGATAAAGTAATGCATTTCATTGAATATCCGGCATATATACTATACTACAGAAATCTTAAATTCGTTTATATGACTTTAGCCATGTCTACAGGGAGCACAATATGAGTGTAGACCATTTATCCAAGGAAGAATTGAATATGAAGGATGGCCTCCTATCCTTCTCGTAACTTTTAGAAGGAGAAATCATTGAGGAAGGCATGATACAGTTACTTTAAAAAGTTTTTTTTATTTTTGTGGCATAGTCATTTTTTGTTCTGTCTACTATGGGATACATCAACATATTTCTTGTTTTAGTTGGGGATATAGAGTTTGTTTTCATCCCCTCAGGGGTGTGTTTTCTCCACCCTCGATGCCTCCTTGGATAAGATGTTTGGGATCATTATGTTATACGTGTAGTATTGCTACTTCAGTCACGTTGGGATTGTGGGTTCCGTCCCTCCCCTTGAGATATTTTTTGATACTTATGATCTCCACTCGTTAATGGACTGACTTATTGCCAGGACTATGTAAAAGTTACCTTTTATTCACTATTGAATATCAAGGAACACCTCTTTTTCTTCTAAAAAAGATACAGAATATTTGCAAATAATTTTAGTACATATATTGAGATCTATAAACTAGGTCTTTTATATTTTTGGGTGAGGAAACAAACTAAATTAAAATAGGTACACCTAGGAATATTGTAAAAAACATAGTTTGTATTTTGAGATGAATTGGCTGAAGCATTTGATATGGAACGACTTGATATCTATATTGTGTTAAAGGACTAAGTGATGAATTGTTATACTAGGGAATTATTGATATTGGTCAGGATAATGATATCACCATTATGGCATGATTATAAGTCTTTCCAAGTTTTTTGCTATTTTTTTCCAAAAACAATTTCCGGCCATTGTGTAGGTAGAACCAAACATGTATTTTTCAGACCTATCTTCCTCCAGTGAGGGGAGTTTGGGAGGGCTAGAGGAAAGTGAGACCTCCAATAGATCTACAAGGGCTAGATCAACTAGATGTCATAAGATTAGAAGAAAATTCAATAAACGCATGGAATTTTTTCTCAGAGGAGGGGGGTCATGTTCCTATGATGATAAGACAATAAGAGACATCGAGGTTCCCTTAAGTTATAAACACCTAGTGAAACAATGGGTACCTAGGGATATTCCTCAAGTAAACACTAATTTTTGTGTGAATGAGAGTATATATAGAATTGCATCGTCTTCATTACATGGATTGGGGTTGTTTTGCATGGATGGCATAAAGGTTGAATACGGAAAATGTACAAAATTGATGGACTATGTTGGAACATCTTACAACTACAATGATTGGATGCGTTTGGTCCAATATACACAAAGTATGCATAGATATGGGTTGTCAGCAAATTATATACAGCTGAAAGACAAAGATCCAAATAAAGGAGCAACGTTGTACATTGACGGAAGGCCAAAAATAATTGGGAACATTGTGGGATTTATAAACAATACACAACCAGGGTCTACACTTAAGCAACCCAGCTGCATATTTGATTCGCGTGAAGGAAACTGTGTCTTTGTATGTGTCATTAAATCAATAGTTGCTGGGGAAGAACTGCTTATTAATTACAATTTGAATCGTGTAGATACAAACACGATTAGTATGGTTGTGTTACAACCAACAATTTACCCAACCATTTATTAATTATTTTAACATATTTATGATTTTTCGTTAGCATATAATTATAATTTTCTATTAAATTTTCTATGTTGACTTCGCAGGGAGGTGATGGGGGGGCTCATCACCCCAGCAAAAGGTGAGAGGAGTACATGATCCGCGAAGAAACATGTATACATCAAAATGTTATGTTTTAAAATTGTTTTAGTGAGTATTTTGGTTTCATTAGGTAATTATTACTATTTTTTTTATGCAGGGTTCTATCAGGGGCACCTCCCACACAGTAGATGTTAGTAGACCTACTTCAAGGCGACAAGTATACATCGATATTTCCATTGTAAAATTTTAGGATGGACAAACAGATCTGTTGTTATGTATTTTCATTAGTATATTCAATTCACGTATATAATCTTATCTATTTCCCATGTAGAGTGTTGATCAAGGAAGCCAACCAGCTATTGATCATCCGACAACAGCATTGGGGAAACCGATAAACATGAATGTAATTATACATTTTAAATACTTTAAAATTGTATACATATATATCATGTATTCATTGTGATAATGTTCTCTAATTTTTTTTGCAGGTGGATGATCAGGGAAAGTCCCCAGCTATTAATCAGACCACACCCTCATCTAGGAATCAGGTAAACCTAGATCTAATCCTAGGAATCTATCATGATAGACAATTTTTGTTAATATAATTTTTGTGCAGACTATTGCTTCAAATACTAAGAAATGTTTTATATATTTCTGTTGCATACATGGGATTCGGTTTATGAAACACCAAATCAGTAGTATTTACAGTTTGATGTCTCCCAGTTGATGAAAGATAATGAAATTAGTAAGTCTGCAGACCTGTTTAGGGTGCTATAGAATACCATGGAAAAACAAAACAAGGAACTGGTTCTTCTGTCATTGACAGTTCCACAAACAGAAGAGATCAAATCAAATATTCAATTGTTGTTTCAGAGATGTCGACAATTACAAGTAAGTTCCGGAATAATAATGTAAATTCATTTAGAACTTTATAATTTATAATTTTATATGATATTGAACTTATAATACAATGGTTTGTATTTACAAGAAATTATGCAACTTAACAATGGTGGTCAAGGCGTTGTTTGTCCCAGTGACCAAACCACTCCATGTACAACACATACTGCACCCTTTTTGTCCACTGAACAGTCGACAACACGCTTTGCTACAACCCCAAGGCCAGAAGAGGGTGATGACATTAATTATTTGCAGGAAATGATGTATTTTATAAAAATATAAATGATTTTTCCTTGGATATATTCGATCCCACCATTTGCACAAGGTGGGATAGAAAGGAAAAATATTTAAAGGATGAGCTGACTAATTGCTCGGTTGGTTTGTTTGTAAAAGATGCCTTCGATACATCGAAGGTCCTACATAAGGCTGGAAAACATCTGAAGATTGTCCAAGACCAGTATAGCGTTCACCTATAAAAGAAACCTAGGTATGAGCGCCCTCCGATGATTCCATCAAGGGAGTGGAAATCCCTAGTGGAAGATGGAAAAGAGAAGGGTCTGAGAAAAGTAGGAAAGATACCACCAAGAACATGGAGGTATGCAATACATTCCAAAATGTAATGGTAAGCCTTATTATTATTATTTTTTATATCGAATTTGGAACATCGAATAACATAATTCAACACTTGATTAGGTTGTTGGACACATCTAAGGCCACCAAGGAAAGAATGGAAAAAATTGGTCAACACAAGCTTGGGCCTGGTGGTTATTCGAATTTGGAGGCCCGATATGTAAGTATCGAAAACCTGAAACTACATCCAAATAATATATAGAAAATTATTTTTATTCTGGAAAAAAATGAAAAATTAATGACATTATGCAAATATGCAGGCCGACCGGTTCAAAGAATTTCCCACTGAGGAAGACATGAATCTTGGCTTCGAACAGGGCTTTGACGTCGTTGTTGAATGTTGGAGAAGCCTGTATAGGCATACTGCACGATCTTCTGCTAATCCATCTAGTGCGCAAGTATATAAAACCATCTAGTTTAATGATAATTTATTAATTCTCATGCAATTTATTCATTATTAAAAATGAACATAGATTATTTATTCATTTTTTAGCAGGAAAGTAATGATCCTGTTCATGTTGAGGATGTACACCAACCAGACGAAGATCATGCTTCGATTCCTGGTAATGAATTTATTAATATGCTATTATTTTGTATAGATAATTGCAGATGATGAACATTAATTCTAATTCTCCACAATTCAACAGCAGAGCATGTAGATGCAGATAACATTGAATAGGTTGAGCTTGTACAGGATAATGATGAATATGATGATATGCCCATGCCAGGTAAAAAAACACATTTGTAATGTTTTTTTAAATGAATTACTTGTATTTATAAAAACAAAAATAAATTAATGAAACATTTTGACATTATTGCAGAAATTCATAGCCCCTCGCCGCAAGTTCAACCTTGCGAGCATTCTAGTAGGGGGATCGATGAGCAGATTCCAGAAGATGTGCTTTTGGATAAATATGTAAAGAGAAGAAAAGTAAAAAGGAAGTGACTAAAGAAATTTTGAGTAATTCTTATTTATAATAAAAAAATTTACATGTTTTTGTCCTCTATTTCATGAATGAATGGTTAAATGAATGCTTTAATGAATGGGTTACTGATTTTTTTATCGGCTATTGACTAAATGAATGGTTTGATGAATTTTTTTTCAGCTGTTGAATGATTGAATGGTTTAATGAATGATTTAATGAAAGCTTCTTTTAGCTAACGAGTGAAATAATTTGCAGTAAATTTTTATTTGCAAGTAGATGCATTGGGTTTGGGGAATTGAGAGTGATGTGAGGGGGGGAAGGGGCCATAAGATCTTCCACCTTCACGTGGTTGGTCCTGTTTAGTAGAAAATATTAAATTATTCTTGAAACAGAGAGGAGCTCAATGAATGGTAAGTAAGAATACATTAAAAACAGTCATTTCTATAATTGTAGTGTTTAAATTTTATTATTGCTATTTGAATCCTCCATTGGAACTTGTTACAGATAGCGTTGAGAAACATTTTCATAGATAAGAGGCAAGAAATGACATTTTGATGTGATCGATGGACTTATATACATAGTGTTTTTGGTTCTCCATGTTTGATCAGGTGATCTATTATTAACAATTAATTTACTTGAATAGTTGAATAGTATTGTAATTTACATTGTAATAGTATTTTATTTATTTAGATTGGTTTTGTTATTTCATAAACAAACAAATATTTATTTGATGGGTGATAACATGAAATTATTGAAATAGGAAAAAAATTTAAGTATGTTGAATGATGTTTTGAAAGATAAAGCAGAAGAAGAGAGTGTGAAGCTCCACAAATCAAGGTATAATTACGTTTTCTTTTATTTGATTGAACTGCGTATTGGGTATTTATGCATGTGCACACATGCACATTTAGTTGAAGATGGTGATTACCATACATTTGGGAGAACTATGTTCTATCTGATCTATAAACTTACCTTAATTAGTTTGATTTATCAAGTTGTTTCTATGATTGAATAACTTGGAAAATAAACTTCTGAATTTTTTGAGTTAGTAAGTTGTAGAATCCAGTCTTTTCACAAATATTTTTAAAAATAAATCTAATGTATTTGTAGGCCAAGAAGTCCAAGAGAGTAATTTTATAATGTATATATATAGCCTTTCCTTTATGTCATTCTAGTAGTAGCATTAGAGTATGGTACTGGTGAGCTATTAGCAAACCCTAGTCTTAGCTTGAGTGTATGAGGGTGGGGACAACTTTATTTTTGGGTTCAATGGGCACGAATCCTCAGTATGGTTGTATTCATGGATTGATCTACATCTGAAAGGTGTGTTGTAATAGTCCACCCAATATGCTGAAATTATTTTGATATCTCATTAATCATGAGTCAACCGTACACATATCTAGCACATCGAACATTGATAAACTAGGGCTTACCAGCAAGCTTCGTCCATAAAATAGGGCACTTGCCAAAAATGTGTGCTATATCATACTCAACTAAAAATTAGAATAAAACCCTCTTTGCATTAGGTTGGATCGACACCATATTCTCCAAGAAAGAAAACCATAAGTCTTCTACAGATTTTTTAGTGATGACCATAAGCTATGAAACCCTTGTATCATGATATGTAATAGTCCTTGTCCTCCTCCTTTAAGGGTTGTAACTGATGAACATTACCACTGTGTAGGGCTGATATTATGCCCATATATTCCTTTTCTAGGGTTTTTTATGCCCAAAGGATTTCCCATAACTTTGGATTCAATTCCCAAATGCATTCAAAATTGTCCAAACGTGACTTGGGACTGACCGAAATTCATGTTTTAAGGTTGTTATTATGCCAAGAATTATTTTTTTAGATATGAATTTCAAGAATCCACCTCATGCTACATAATATAGGTCTAAGAATGACCCTTAGTAAATGCCAATGACCCTTAATATAAGTCTGAGAATGACCCTTAGTATTAAAAGGATGAAATTTTATGATGCACTTTACTATTTGACAGTGTATAATGGTAATGTTGATTGATATACATTATGCATGTTGTATTTTACCTTTTTATGGTATACATTTTCTTGTATTTGTTATTTAATATTTTAGTGAGATCTTTCTACTTGTGGGATAACATAGCTCACTTTTATCACAAAGGATGGAAACTTTCTTAAAGGAAAAATATTAGACTATCCTATTTATATTGTTAGTCATAAATAACTATATATGAATTCATAGATGTGATACATGTTTTTTTATGTATGGCAGATGGAAAGCATGTGGGATAAAAATAAATTGATGCATAGTTGATTCAAAGGAGTGATATGCTCAAAGTATACCCAGGTTCAAAGGTCCCAGCTGATGGAATAGTAGTATGGGGTTCCAACCATATCAATCAGAGTATGATTACTAGTGGGTCAGAACCAATGTCAAAGGAGGTTGGGGGCACAATCATAGGAGTAGTGAAGGAATTTCAAGAACTCTTGATCATAAGCATTTAGATGGATTCACTGTTACCTTTTCAGAAAGTAGTTATTAGACACATAAGAGATATTGAGGTAACGAGGTACATAAAGCATGTTAGGAACTTAATCAATCATAAATCAAAAGACCCAATCACGAGACATTAAAATAAGATTACAAGACATACTAAAGACAGGCGAGAGGATAATTAGTAGAATATAATTATTGAAATAAAAAAAATAATGCATAAATACTAAATACAAATTCTTAAACCTATCGCCAGGCATATCCACCAATGAATTTCCCAATTCCAAATTCAAGACTAGTCTAAGTGAAGGGTATAAGTTTAAATCCTTAACATTCTAGAGCCTTGACATACCTAAAACAACAATAGTACTAGACCTTACTTTTGATCAATTTTGGGCAAACTTTTCTTTGATCCTCAATATGAACCCAAGGAAACAAGTAACAACCAATATTTTTTGTAACTGATAAGATGGATCCAAAAATTGGTGTCATCATATTTGAAAATGTGAGCATCAAATATTAGTAATTTCATGCCCTAAAAAGATAAACCATAGAAGACTAAAATCAATCTTAATTTTCATTAATAATGATGCTGTAACTTTTAGGACCCTGTTACCCACCTATTTGCATGGGGTGTTCACTTACGTTTCAGAGAAGTTCTAGGACAATTCCTAGGATTTATGGACATGTCTAATAGGAGAGAGTAGTTTTCTATCCATATTTTGGTTTGAATTGTGGGATAAATCCATAGTTTTGGGTGTATTTTAGCAGCAAAAAGAGGCATCAATGTCAAATATTGGTTAGAACTGAGCAACATGTTGTACCAAGTAGCGGAGATTCTGTGAATACTTCTAGTGGTAGTGATGGTGCTCCTATAGCTTGCAAGGAGCCATCATATCTATGTGTCATCAAATAGGTATGTTTCTTTATCTCAGATTGTTCATTTGGTTGAGACAACTCAAATGGATAAATCCCCAATTCAGAAGTTTGTTGATTATGTAATGTTGGAATATAATCCGTCGGGATTATACGTTAGTGTACATAATAGGAATATGAATAGTCACATAGGAAGGTGAAAAGGCTGGTTCTCAACCACCACATGAAATGTATAAATGTATGCATTAGCAATGGAATAGAGATGAATCGGGAGTTATTATCCAACAGTGGTATCAGAGCGCCACCTGCCATAACTCCTGCCTGCATGCCTGCCATTCTTCCTGCCAGACCTTCATTCTGCCAAAATTCGTTTCAGGCTGCCTGCTCCGTCAGTCTTCCAGTCGCATGCATTGTATGCGTTATTCTCTTCTGGACCTGCATTGAGGATTGATGTATGAAATAGTCCATCGGTTAGTTACTCCCTCAATTAGCTAGACACTCTCGTCTGCCCTCTGCTGGAAAATTCAAATGTGACCTATCTAACCCTAATTTGTTGTGTAAGCTATGATTTCATATTATTTATGCTGCGAGTTCTTTGAAGTTGTGATAGTCATCATCTGAATATTGCTTTATGGCTATGCTCTATCAAATATTATGTGAAGTAGAGAGTGAGCTCAAACTTGTGAAGACTGCTCTATCTCTGCAAATAGCTACGTTTGGGTGCTGAGATTTGGTGTAGAGGTGTGAGAGAGACTTGCCCTCCACCATATTTGTGCTACGACAACATTGTTTCAGGAGTTGCGAACTCGTGGATGTGAGCGATTTGCAAAAGGCTGAGAAAGTTTGTTGAAAGAATCACGCCCTCAGTCAGCTGCGTGGAGATGCGTTATGGCTGCATGATGGTTGTTGTGACCTCTGTGTTGAAGATTGAAGCCATGATATGCTGCTGCTGCAAGTTAATTTAAGACCGATGATTGTAGGCTGAAGAATCATGAATTTTCACTTGCATGAAGGTAATAAGTTACACATTTTGCTGAGATTGTAACCGTTGGGCATACAAAAACCCTAGTTTTTCCCTAACTATGTACGTGGAAGTTTAATTGGAAACTCTCTGTGAGTTTATATATGCTGCGTATTGAAGAGGCATGTATTGGAGCTACTATGAAGACTACGTTGAACTGCTACATTAAGGCACTCTTTTGAAGGTGCTCTTAGTCAGTCACATGGAGGAATATACATTTTGAAGACTGTGTTGACAAGAAGCTGTGATGAGTCTTGATCCTACAAGTTTGTTGAAGAACGATGATTGGAGTTTGAAGGCTCATTCCTTTTCATTTGCGTGAAGGAGAGAATCGATGCTCTCCCCCATCACTAAGATTCTTATTGGATGTGAACAATATTGAAAGTGATTTATGAAACTCATGCTCTCATACATTCACGCGAAGGTAAACCTTTTTTTGTTGGTTGAAATTGATCCGTAGGATCTCAACTTAGTGCTTTAAAAGTTTGTTGTAAAAGAATGTGTGCAACAGGTTAATTAATGGACAGTATTAGCAGAAATTAAATGCTCAGAACAGGAATGAAAAACTACAACTCTGATAGACAGATACAAGAAGACAACACAGAAACAGAGTCACAAACAACAGTTGATAACGGAGTTCACCCCCTCCACTGGGCTACGTCTCCGGGTCCCTCTCCAATAGGAACCGATCCAATTAATGGTTTTAAATGGTACAAAATGGTTTTGGACTAATCACAGAAACTGGACATTAACAGTAAAGTCTCCAAGACCTCCTCTCTGAAAGTTACAAAACTGGACTTCAATAGACAAAAGAAGCCAAGTATAACTGAGAGTAGTCAACTTCAACAGGAACCGCATATGGACAGTTTTCACAGCAACATGCTCTCTCCAAGATTCTCATCATAGAGAAACGTTGTCCTGCGCTCTCAATGAACTGAGTCCCCCCCACGGCGTCCTCCCTCTCCCACTGAACGGATTCCTCCTTTAATACTCATCTTGGCCGTTACAAATGAGCCAAAACTTCCAAGAAAATGAGACTGTTCACATCCCATGCAATGTGGCCACAAAACTGTTCACCTTCTTCTCTCAAATGCCAATAGGCTGTTCATCTCCTGGCGTTACAATCTCGCGGCATCAAGATTCTGCAAATCCGTTTCCAAAATGCACCCCACGCAAATCATTGCAATGTTTGAGTCAGAAGGTTTTTTTATCTGCTCGTCCGCCGTTGCGGAAGGAAGATAAGCAACTGGCTCCGATGGTCTCAATCGGCTGTCAGCTGGCTTCCAAGTTGGAGGCTTTAGTGCTTTAGCTTCCACCGTTGTGGATGCCGAATCGCTCCGTCGTCCGATCAAGATTGCGTCCGTTGTTGCGAAAGGGAGAAGGCTTTCGAGCCTCGACGTTGTAGAAGGAAGAAGGATTTCGACCTCCGATCAAGTTTGTGCCCATCGTTGCGGCTGCCGGACCACTCCGTCTTCCGATCCTTCAAGCTTCCGCCGTTGTGACTACTGGAAGGCTTTCGACTCCCGATCCATTTAAGCTTCCGCCATTTCGAAAAGGAAATAGCTTGCGACCGCTGATCCTTGTCTTTTTTTTTCTGTCCGATCATTCCCATGGATAGACTAGTCGTTGGCCGCCCACAGTTGCGGAAGAAGATGCTCTTTTGTCCCCCACTTTTGTGGAAGGAAATCCCTTCTGACCTCCGACATTGTCAATAGACCGTGAACAAATCATTAAACTGTTAACCATTAACTACGCAGCTTCTTGAGCCATGTACCATATTTTGGATCGTTAAAGAGGAATTGATCCGCCGGATCAATCCTCCCCATTGGAGAGCTTTTGGACCACCAAAAGCCTGAATTATTCTATAAGTAAGTGAGGGTAAATTTCCCTCACTTTACCAATCTCCATCCATCTTTCTTTGCTAGGATGCATTCCTTTTAGCCCCACTCGAAGGTACTCAACATTTCCCCTTCGTGAAGTCCTTACATTTCTGTCTAGAATGACATCATCCTACAACTCTCTCATATATTCAGGGGCCAAATCATCAATGGAAGGAATCTGTATGTTATTTTCCTCATCCATGATCATAGGAGGCTCATACAATTTAAGATTCTCAACATTGACAACCGAATAAATTTGCATGTATGGAGGTAAATTTAAACGAAAAGAATTAGTACCGATATTTTCCAAGATCTCAAAAGGACCATACCTGATAGGTTTAAGCTTTTTACCTTCACCTTTCATCCTTTCTTTGGTGATATGTAACCAAACTCGGTCACCAACCTGAAATTGATGATCAACTCAATGCTTGTCATGCCTGGCCTTGTACTTTGCCTAGCTCCTCTCCAACTGTTCTTGAATTGCCTGCTGCACTGCTTGGATTCTATGAATGAACTTTAAAGCTTTATCTGCATCATGATGTCCATCTACTGCATCTTTGCCAAAAGAGAAATCCATCGGTGTTTTTGGCAGATAACCAAAACAAGTTTCAAAAGGAGATATTTTCGTGGAAGAATGAACTGCATGATTGTAAGCATGTTGTATATACTGCAACTGCTCATCCCAAAGTTTAGGATTCTTACTACAATATCCTCTGAGCAGCTTAACCACTATTCTGTTCACTACCTCTGTTTGCCCATCGGTCTGTGGATGAAAATCTGTACTCTTCTTCAGTTTGGTATCCATAAGCTCCCATAAAGTTGACCAGAATTTTCCCAAGAACCGGGAATCTCGATCCGATATAATAGACATGGGTAGCCCAAAATGTAACCAAACATTTTGAAAGAATAAAAGAGTTGTTTGTTCAGCAGTGATCTGCTTGTTACATGGTATTAAGATACACATTTTGTTGAACCTATCCACAACAACATATAGGTAATCATGTCCTTTTCTAGACATAGGTAGTCCCCCTACAAAGTCCATAGAAATACTTTCCCAAGGACGAGAAGAAACTGGAAGAGGTGTGTACAAACCCAATTTCCTATTGCTAGGCTTACTCATTGCAAACATAACACAGCCCCTTATATATTTAGCTATAGTTTCTTGCATTTGAGGCCAATAACAATGATTCTGCAATACAGACAATGTTTTGCTTACACCAAAATGTCCTGCAATCAATGAACTATGTGCCTCTCGGATCACATGCACTCTTTCTTTCTCTGGGATATAGAGTTTACTGAGATGATACAAGCGTTGTTCATGCACAAAATAGTTCTCTTCCTATTTACCATGTATTAGTGATGCATATACTTTCTTAAAATTTGTATCTTCTGCATACTGTTCCATATAACTTTCATGTGTTAATGAACTGTTCTAAAGAATGATTGAAGCATTCATAGGTGGCCTTGATAACATGTCTACTACTTTATTATGAATTCCTTTTTTGTATTTGATTACGATATGAAACTATTGTAAGAAACCCATCCATCTTAAATGCCTACTCTGTTGTATTTTAGTCTGAGATTGTAAATATTGAAGTGGCTGATGATCAGTATGTATGACTGTCTCTTTTCCCATGATATAATGTTTCCACTTCTTTACACTCTGTACTAAAGCATACAATTCTTTGTCATAGGTCAGATAGTTACTTACCGCAGTAGAGAATTTTTATGAATGGTAACAGACTGGCTTTCTCCCTTGCATCAAAACTGCTCCCATGGCAAACCCGCTGGCATCGGTTTCGATCTCAAATGGCTGCTGCAAATCTTGCAATGTCAGAACTGGTGATGTGCTGATCTTTTCCTTCAAAGTGTCGAAGGCTCTCTGGTGCTTGCCTCCCCACTGGAAAATTTCTTTAATGCTTGTCAACGCATGTAATGGAGCAGCAATGGAAGAAAACCCAGAAATGAATTTCCTCCAATACTGAACCGCACCCAGAAAACTTCTGATTTCAGTAACGGTGTTAGGTCGTGGCCATTTTAAAATGACAACAACCTTGGCTGGGTCCACTCGCATGTGGCCTCCACCAATTATATGGCCTAGATATACTAAAGAAGTTTTAGCAAATTCACACTTAGAAATTTTTACATAAAGCTTTTCCTTTCTTAGTACATCTAAATTTTTTTTCACATGTACAACATGCTCTTCCCAGGTGTTGCTAAACACAAGGATATCATCTAGATACACAATTACAAAATCATCAATGAATGAACGAAAGACATCATTCATGACCCACATGAAAGTAACAGGAGCGTTACATAGCCCGAAAGGCATTACAATCCATTCATACAAACCCTGTTTCATTTTAAAAGTTGTTTTCCAAGCATCATGCTCAGCAACATGGATTTGATGATACCCACTATGCAGATCCAATTTTGTAAAATAAGTTGCATGTTTCAACTGGTCAAGAAAATCATCAATACGAGGAAGAGGATACCTGTTTTTAATGGTGATTTTGTTAAGGGCCCTGTAGTCGATACACATCCTCCACGACCCATCCTTCTTTGGAACCAAGACTATAGGAGAGTCACAAGGAGAAGTACTAGGCTGGATGACCCCTTTCTCAATCAGCTCCTGAACCTGCTTCTTGATTTCCTCGTTCTGCATTACAGACATCCGGTACATGGCTATGTTCGGGAGTGGCACATCCTGCTGCAAATGTATCTCATGCTGAATCTCTCTCTTTGGTGGTAACCCCTTCGGATCTTGAAACAAATCATCATACTCAGAAATGATGTCAATCAGTTCAGATTTATGCTTAGGGTCACATTCTTCAAAAGATTTAGAGACTTCATCATTTTTCATCTTAACCATCATCAACATAAAATTCTTACTAGCATTTACCAACCTCTTCATTTGTCCTGCAGAGACTATTGCTAGATTGGTTTTCATCTTATGTGCTCGTACAATATATTCCATACCTTCTTTAAAAAGATGATACTTATTCTGCTCCCTATAAAAGACTGCTTTCCGGTCATACAAATATGGACTCCCAAGTACAATTCCACAAATGTCGAGTGGTACTACATCTAATTCTACCTCATCCCTAAACTTTTCAGTAATTGCAAATTTGAATACACATTTCCTTGTAACTTGCAATCGTGTATCATTAGTAACCCAACCTAGAGGATAGGGCTTCTCATGAGGCACAGTAACTAAATGCAATTTCTTAACCACTTCTTCGGATATCAGATTTACTTGTGAACCACTATCAAACAATGTATCAATCTTTGTGTGATTTGCAATGACACGAACATGAAACAGTGCACTTCTATCTTTATCATTTTGCTTAGAAGTAGATGGCAGACTTGTACTTGCACTAGAACTAGATTGTGCATCAATGGGAAGCGAGATACTTTTATCCTTACCTTGGATTCTGACAGCTGTAACTTTTGTTTCATCACCTGAGTCGGATCCCAAGTCTTGAATAATGGCTGCAGTAGCTTTGGATTTTCCTTTATCTTTGTTTCCCCCGTACTTCTTTGGCCTTAACTCCGGATGAAGTTTCCAACACTTAGAGACATCATGTCCCTTTTGACAATGCGAACACGTAGGCTTTTCACCTTCTTTCTTAACAGTAGCCATCTTCTTTTTCCCCTTATCTTGACCTTTCAATTTGCTGTCAAATTTAAATGACTTCTTCACAAAAGTATCATTAGCATGCTTACCCCTGGCTTCTAAATGGGTAGCTTGAACACATACATCATCCAAATTACTGGGGTTAAACATCAAAAAAGTATGTTTCAAATAAGAATGCATGCCACCAATGTACTTAAGAAGAGTTTCCTGTGTATCTAACGAAACATTCAATGCAATAGCCCTCTTCCTAAATTCATGAGTATAGTCTTGAATGCTTTGTCCTTTAGCTTGTCTAAACATTTGCCAATTCATGGTTAATTTCTGCATATGACCTAAAGGATAAAATTGCTTTCTTAATACTTCAATGAATTCATTCCAAACTGAGATAATTTTACCATTCTTTCGAAGATCTTGCTGAATCTTGCTCTCCCACCAAGTAAGAGCCATTCCACTCATTCTCAAAGTGGCCAACTAGATTTTGGAAGGGTCATCATTAATGCCCTGCACCTTGCAATATAATTCAAGCTGCTTGATCCAATTGTCTAATTTTTCAGCATCTACATCTCCATTATAAATAGTTAATTCAAATTTTACATCTAATTTGAAATAAGGCATATTAGGACTTGCATTATTCGAAGTATGATAAGAAAAAGTCTGTTTAGTATCAGGAGGATCACCATCACCTCCTACTCCTTTACCCTTTTCTTCAGGCTTCACTTCTGCATCTCTAGATGAAGATCCTTATTCTTTCTTCTTCCTTTCTGTTCGCTCTTCGAGTAGAAGTTCCATCATGGATTTCATGCTCATAAAAGCCTCCACAAACTCTATTTCAGAAATGATAGGTTTTTCCCGTTCGGTATGTCCTTCTTCTTCCCCTCGTGGAGAAGACATGGTTCTTGAGAATGTTCTCCTGGAGCCAATCTCAGGATCTCCTGAAACTAATTCTCCTTCACCAACCTTTAACCTGGACCTGGTAAGCATTCACAAACTTGCACAACAGTCAACCAACTCTGATACCAAATATGATCCGTAGGATATCAACTTAGTGCTTTAAAATTTTGTTGTAAAAGAATGCGTGCAACAGGTTAATTAATGGACAGTATTAGCAGAAATTAAATTCTCAGAACAGGAATGAAAAACTACAACTCTGATAGACAGATACAAGAAGACAACACAGAAATAGAGTCACAAACAACAGTTGATAATGGAGTTCACCCCCTCCACTAGGCTACGTCTCAGGGTCCCTCTCCAATAGGAACCGATCCAGTTAATGGTTTTAAATGGTACAAAATGGTTCTGGACTAATCACAAAAACTGGACATTAACAGTAAAGTCTCCAAGACCTCCTCTCTGAAAGTTACAAAACTGGACTTCAATAG
This sequence comes from Pseudotsuga menziesii, assembly GCA_001517045.1. NCBI lineage: Eukaryota > Viridiplantae > Streptophyta > Pinopsida > Pinales > Pinaceae > Pseudotsuga > Pseudotsuga menziesii. The sequence continues at coordinate 14,782 of LPNX010815129.1, read as the reverse complement.
ACAAAAGAAGCCAAGTATAACTGAGAGTAGTCGACTTCAACAGGAACCACATATGGACAGTTTTCACAGCAACATGCTCTCTCCAAGATTCTCATCACAGAGAAACATTGTCCTGCGCTCTCAATGAACTGAGTCCCCCCCACTGCGTCTGCCCTCTCCCACTGAATGGATTCCTCCTTTAATACTCATCTTGGCCGTTAAAAATGAGCCAAAACGTCCAAGAAAATGCGACTGTTCACATCCCATGCAATGTGGCCACAAGACTGTTCACCTTCTTCTCTCAAATGCCAACAGGCTGTTCGTCTCCTGGCGTTACAATCTTGTGGCATCAAGATTCTGCAAATCCGTTTCCAAAATGCGCCCCCTGTGAATCATTGCAATGTTTGAGTTGTTAGGTTTTTTTATCTGCTCGTCCGTCGTTGCAGAAGGAAGATAAGAAACTGGCTCCGATGGTCTCAATCGGCTGTCGGCTGGCTTCCAAGTCGGAGGCTTTAGTGCTTTAGCTTCCGCCGTTGCGGATGCCGAATCGCTCCGTCGTCCGATCAAGATTGCGTCCATTGTTGTGGAAGGGAGAAGGATTTCGAGCCCCGATGTTGTAGAAGGAAGAAGGCTTTCGACCTCCGATCAAGTTTGTGCCCGTCGTTGCGGCTGTCGGACCACTCCATCTTCCAATCCGTCAAGCTTCCACCATTGCGGCTGCCGGAAGGCTTTCAACTCCCGATCCGTTTAAGCTTCCGCCATTGTGGAAAGGAAATAGCTTGCGACTGCCGATCCTTGTCTTCTTTTTTTTCCGTCCGATCATCCCCGCGGATAGACTAGTCGTTGGCCACCCGCAGTTGCGGAAGAAGATGCTCTTTCTTCCCCCACTTTTGCGGAAGGAAATCCCTTCCGACCTCCGACGTTGTCAACAGACCGTGAACCAATCATTAAACTGTTAACCATTAACTGCGCGGCTTCTTGAACCATGTACCATATTTTGGATCATTAAAGAGGAATTGATCCGTCGGATCAGAAATGGACCGTGACTGATATATATTGAAGATGGCGCCGTTGCTATATTGTGACTGATATATATTAAAGACTCTTGCTATATTGTGACTGATATATATCATACATTGAAGACTCTTGTGGAATATATATGTTGTTTTGTTGGTGTTGATTGCATTGAGACTACTCGTGCAATTGGGAATATTGCCACTGTGCAATTTTTCTGCTGCTGCAAGTTCTTGAAGCTGCCTACGTCTTGAGTTCATCCAGACCTGGCGCTGTTTCTTTTGGGTGTGAAGGGCATTGCTATGAATGTGTTGATATAAAGACCATTGCTATGACTGAGAAGACTGTGAGAAGAGTGTGTAACTACAAGAGGTGTTGAGAACTCATTTCTCTGGGTGCTACTACAAGTTTGTTCCAAGATAATGTATTGAGGTATTATTGTAATTTTTCATAAGAAGATTTGAATTGTCCATGTAAATAACACTCTAAATTAAATTACATGGAGATGCGTTGAAAGCATTCTAATCCTGTGTTTCTTTGAGAGCTGTGCCTCTCCCTCACCATCACCAGTGGTGAATTATTTGCTTATGAACTTATTGACAACATATTTTCTCTGTAAATGAACTTATTGTAAATCACCTTGGCAGAGGCTATAGACCTGCAAGGTTATTGTTTTTCTATTATCTCATTCTCTTTGTCATATTAAGTTCATTATTGTAATTTACACTCGCAGTTGCAAAAGATGCAATATATAGCATCTATAGAATCACTTTTCTTTGCTCAAAAAGCAAAGAACCACACCAAATACCAATCCAAAGATCATCCCAAAGGAGAAAGCAGCAAGAGAGGCAGAGGGAGAAGAAACTTCAAAGGTAGAGGAGGCAGAAACAACTCCAGCAAAAGATCATATTTGAAGTGCAAGCGTTGTGGAAATATTGGACACACATCAGATCAGTGTTGGGCTTCGTGGGACTCCATCAAAGACAGACATAACCAGAAGAAAGATGACAATAAAAACCAAGATGCTAGTATATCTTCTGATTCTGCTCATTGTATTGTTGCACATTGTAATCTTGGAATTAATGAAATGAATTCACTTTCATCTTACACAGAATGTTGGCTACTTGATACTGGTGCAACATCACACACGACTTTTAGAAAAGACTGTTTTGAAGAACTTAATGAAACAATAAATGGCATAGTTTACTTTGCAGATAAGTCAAGTCTTAAACCAAAGGGAATGGGCACCATTCGGCTGAAGATGCCTGGATTCCCTGATTTCTTGTTGAAGAATGTTCTTTATCTTCCAGAGTTGCAGAGAAACCTGCTGTCCTTGGTGGAGATTCGATAGCAAGGTCATTCCATCCACATGTTTGATGGAGTCGTAGAAATAAGAAAGTCCTCTGACAACCAAGTCATCATGACTGGATACGAAGATGGGAAGCTGTTGAAGCTAAAGGGTTCATCTGCAAGAGTTCAGAATTATGCCTACCTCTCTCAGCATGGAGAAGGTAATTTGTCACCAAGTTTATTGTGGCATGCAAGATTTGGCCATTTGAATTATAACAGTCTTCGTTTGTTGAGAAAGAATGGTGTATTTGGTTTGCCCACCATTCCCAAAGAGAAGAACAAATGTGATGCATGTATATTAGGGAAACACAGTAAGCTTCCATTCCATGAATCTAATTTCAGAGCAAGTAGGAAATTAGAATTAGTGCATTTTGATTTATGTGGCCCAATGCCAACTCCTTCTGCCAATGGGAATAAGTATTTTATGACCTTTGTTGATGTCTACTCAAGAACATGCTGGATTTACTGTTTAAAGACAAAATCAGAAGCATTTCAAACATTCAAAGACTTTCATGCATTGATAGAAAAACAAGCACAATCTAAAATTGGTAAACTTCGTACTGACATTGGGAAAGAATACACTTCCAATGCTTTTGAATATTATCTTCGCCAACATGGAATTGCACATCAGACTACCGTTCCCTACAATCCTCAAAAAAATGGTGTAGCAGAAAGAATGAACAGAACCATAATGAATATGGTTCGCTCAATGATGTTTTTTGAGAATGTAAAACTAATGTTTTGGGGTGATGCAGTGAAATGTGCAGCCTATTTGAGAAACAGAAGTCCCTCAAATGCTCTTGATAACAAGACTCCACATGAAATGTGGTTTGGCCATCTCCCTTCAGTCAGGCATCTCAGAGTTTTTGGTTCCACCTATTATGCCTTGATTCCAAAGGAACAAAGAAACAAGCTTGGTGCTCGAAGCAGAAAATGCATTTTCATGGGGTACGAAGAATACTCCAAGGCATACCGTCTGTATGATGAGGTAAACAAGAAATTTGTTATTTCCAGAGATGTCATTTTTCTTGAAACTAATAAAAATGACCAGTCCATTGAGAGACAGCTTGATCATTTGGAAAAATATCCTCATCCAAAGAAATATTCTGAAAATGAATATGAAATTCCAAACCTTGAAGGGGGGATTCCTATTCTGGATCAACCTTTGGAATTTTCATATGAAGCACCAACTCCCCCGCATGAAGAATTTCCCGCTACTTCACCTGAACAAGAGGTTCAACTGGATGATGTGATTGAGAGAATTGGAATACTCTCAATCAATGATGAAGCACCACCAGCTGATCAACCAGGACCATCACAGAAGATTCCTAAATGGGCCACAAAGACACTTGAAAGTGTCCATCCGGATGAAGTTGGAAAGACAGGAATGAGAAGTTCAAAAAGACATGAAGATGGAGGAGAAGCAGATAACTCAGGTGATGACATGGATGTATCATTTGATTATGAATTTAATTTATCTGCTAAATTTGAACCAACTTCCTTTGAAGAAGATTCTACTCGAGTTGAGTGGAAAGAAGCTATGCAGAATGAGTATGATGCACTCATGAAGAATGAAACTTGGAAGTTGGTTGACTCTCCAGTTGGAACCAAACCAATTGGCTGCAAGTGGGTGTACAGTAACAAATACAAATCAGATGGCTCACTTGACAAGCACAAAGCGAGGCTTGTAGCAAAAGGCTATGCAAAGAAAGAAGGAATTGACTATGAAGAAACGTTTTCTCCTACAGCAAAATGGGCTACCATCCGTACCTTACTCTCTTTAGCTGCTCAGAAAGGGTGGAAAGTTCATCAGACGGATGTGAAGACTTCTTTCTTGAATGGAGACTTGAAAGAGAATGTCTTCATGTCTCAGCTAGAATTCTTTGTTGTGAAAGGAAAAGAACAAAAGGTATGCAATCTTGTCAAATCCTTGTATGGCCTAAAACAAGCACCTCGTG
>LPNX010815124.1:25864-95952 GCA_001517045.1 Pseudotsuga menziesii | reverse complement strand
GTATCATTCATTCATCTCGTTGTACAACACCTAAGCTGTAGTTTAATTATAACTTAAAATCTCAAATTCATTTAAGTTTATAAAGTTGTAATCCACCTTTAGACTCCATTTGTAATAGGCACTGGTCTTATTTATCTCAAGGTCTGCTTGTCATTAAAGGAAATCTATGCATTTGCATGCTGCTTGTCATTCCTTAGATATTATAAAGTCTTAGCCTTAGTCTTAATAAAAGATCCCTTTAATTAATTTGTAATTAATTAATAAATTTGGAACTTAGTTTTCCTGTAGGGACTACCCCCCTTGGCTCTGTTGGGATCTTGCCTAAACGGAGGAGTTGTGGACTGTGGTGACAGTGGTCCCTAGCTCTCACTTGCCCCCAAGGACACACATAGCAGGTTGTGACTTTCCTGTGTCTTAAAGTGTGAATTAGGCGGCAACACTGCCTTAGGGAGAATAGAGGTGATCATTCTCACCATACTTTGGCTTGCTAGTGTTGATCTTATTGTTCACTATCTCCACCCATCCATTTCCTTCGAGTTATGTTTATAACCCTACCTACTACTTGACTTGTGGCATGGAGGACCTTTCCCCACTATAGCCTCTTTGTTGGATAAGCTTCCATGTTTATTTGTGTCTCGGCTCTTAGTTTCCTAGGTTGTGTTGGCTAAACCTGAAACAAATAGTGTTGCCATCAATACAATGTATATGGAAATGAAATGAATATCTTGTAAAAAAGCCCATTCATGAAAAGTAGTGTTTTTGAACATACATGAATGCAAGACAAGCCTAATGAAATTGGCTTTGAAGTATAAATGTTAAAAGCCCGTTCATGAAAAGTAGTGTTTTTGAACATACACGAATGCAAGGCAAGCCTAATGAACAAAAATCCGTGTAAACAAATGCATGGATCAAGGCTATGGAAACTCGAAGGCCCAAAAAACAATGGTTCTTAAAAGTTATATCTAAATATTGCTGGCCTCATTTGTATTTGATTTGGATTGTGAGCATTTGTCAAGGTAAATAAGCACCTCTGAACGTAACTTATCCATTTGTAAGACACTGCCATCCCCTGTGTTGTTGCTTGTCCGGCATATCATAGAGTGAGTATCCCCTTTCCATATCCAAAGTGTCATAGTGTCAAGTTGGTAGTCACCCTTTAGCCTAATCATTTGATTTTTAGCCTTCACCCTTCACTAGCAAAATGATTACAACTATGAAGTGAGTATGGTCTTGAAAGTCTAGTCTGAGTTATAATTAATTAACAAAACTCTATATATTTGGTTGGTAGATCGCCAGTGAAATGATTACTACTTGTTATAATTGTTATTTGAATGATTTGTAGAGCATGTCTTAGCTTCTGACACTTGCAGTGGATTGACGTTAGCTTGGGTCATATTATTGATTATTTGGTCATTTACAGACTATTATTTTCTCTGTCTGGGCATATTAGATATTGTACATGATCATGCAGAGATCTATAGGGTGTATGAGTATACACCTTAGATGGATTTGGGCTCCTTGAGTCCAATGAGATAGCTTATTTTCAGTTCCGGGCAATTACAGAGCTTATTTTCAGTTTCGGGCAGTTACAGTGATGATTTGTCTCAGTATACCATTCTGATGCAGTTTTGCCATGTTGAGTGGCTTGTCAGAGTAGAAAGGTGATTTGAGTTGTTCACCTAGGGCACTGTATGAGGAGGGGGTGTTCCAGCCACATGTTTTTACCATTTTACCCCCCTCCTAGAGATCCTGGTGGGCTTAGTTTGACAACGAAGGCACTCTGGATGGCAGTTTGGTCAGTGTCACGTTTCCCGAGGCGATTAAAAATGACAAAATTGGCTACTGAAGAATTCGATTTGGGCTACTGAGGCAAGAAAATGGCATGGGCGTGATGTCTTCCACTCCTTCAGCAGTTTCAGCATTTGGATGGACCCACATCCATCTCTTCGGCATATTTTATGATTTTATGGAGCTTTTGGAGGCTCACAATTTCCTTAGAGAGGCACTATTTTGCATTTAAAAATATAATTTATTTATATTGTGCCATGGGGACACACTAGGGGCGTTAGTTAATACCCTCTGGACCCACCATGAGCTTTATTCATTTTTATTGAGTGGGATCCCCTCTCCTGGGGTGATTTGGTCCATTGATATATTAGATTATTGTATTGATCCATGTACTTTATGTTGAGCTCATCTCAACCGTTGATTAGAACGTTTTGATCTTTTAATCTTAGCCATCCATTTGAAAGGTGGTTAGGATTTTGGTATCTCTCATTCCTATTTAAAGGAGAGAGCTTCTCATTGTAAAGAGGTCTTTGGCTCTTGAATCTTGATAATAGAAAAACTATTGTGGAAATTCTTGGGTCTCCTTTGCATCTGGTGTTCTTTGATGGTGATTGGAAAGTCTATTGCTTCCTAGCATTTGAGTATTTGTGGTGAGATCTATATTTTCGTGGAAACTTTGTTTTGTCTATAAAAGGGTGACTTCACTTGGGCGTTTATGTAGGGCATCCTCAACTCGCTTGTTTGGCATCGCTCGCATCAGGGGATTATCATTAGTATCATTGTGATCTATGGTTTCATCTTGCTATTTTTCTGTAGCATTTATCTATTTCTCTTGATGCATCAAATCTGATATGGTTGACGTTTGTTGTACAGGAGAGAGGGCGCATTGGCTTCCTTGGGCAAATCGATTTTCATAGAGGCTTCATCCAAATCTTCTCAAATTGATCAGGATGGCATAGATCATCATCATCAAGGCATCTGCAAGGTTATCTAGGTAAGATCCACAGGTTAGTTCTTCTTTTCTTGATCTCAATCCATTGGAATCTTCATTTTACTGTCAAAACCCTAAATATTAAAAAATCAAAATTTTTTATAGATCAAATTGCTTGATCTTTTAGCAAACCATTTCTGGGTTTTGTAGATCAGGTCAAACCCTAAGTGGGTCCTCCTAGACGTTTTGCTTAGGTGACTCCATTGGGCCCAAATCCCAAGGCATTGCTCTCTAAACCCTAGCGCAACCCCTCAATTGGCCAATTGCTCTTGCGTTTTGATCTTCTCCTTGACCCTTGGGTGCTTTGACATTGTCATACCTTTTGTAAAGTCTATCATGTGGTACTAGATAGCCCCAATCTTGTTCTTAACCTCCCTGCATTGGACACGGTTCCCAAGGCAGTGGATATTGTCATCATTTGCTAGTACCTTGATTCTAGATCTAGTAGTAAGACTCATAAGTCACTTGCATTTCAACCTTGGATCAATTTCAAGTCTCATAAACCTCCTGATCCAAACCATAACTCACCTTGTGATTTCATCCATAGATCTAAGGTTTACTTCACCTTACACCTTACGTAATTCAACTTCCATTGATTTGATTTGGTGTTTTGGTTTGATCTCTCCTGTCAGGAGTAGATCTAGGTCTCCCCCATTGTTGTCTTGGGCCAAGACAACATCAAGTGAATATTGCCTCGATTAGCGTGACAACCATCCATTTTGGGAGTCAAGGCTATCCTGGTTTCACCTCTTTGGTTGCCCATCCCTCTACCATCCATCCTGGATCCACCTCATAGGGGCAACTACAAGTCTGGTGATAACAAAATCCATGAAAGAAGAAGTGTTGGAAGTTCCAACAGCTCAGTCAGGTGTTGGACATGCAACCATGTGGGTCACATTGCTGCATATTGTCGTACGATGAGGTGTTATAGCTGCAGTGGCCTTGGGCACAAAGCTCAAGATTATTGGAGTACATAAAGCCAGTGCAAATGAAGGAACAAATGCTCAAAGGACAGATGCCAAGAAGCAAGTATGGATAAAGAAGACCGAGCAGTTGCAGATAGGAGAGGTTGATTAGATCAGGGAGGATGGCTGCCATATGGCAAGCCAAGTGTAAGGTCTCTCAAAGACCTTAGCACACCTTGAGTTCATGAGGCTGGAGGATGAACTCAAAGAAGAAAGGATGGATACTCCAGGCATACAGACAGGTCCTAGGATCATGCATATTGATAGGGGGAGCAATGATCAGTGATCAATACCTTCATATGCAGATATGTGGTCACCCTTTGCCATTGATACCAAAGGGGGAGAGATGAAGACAAAGGGAGAGATGACGGCAAAATGGGAGCATGCTCACAGGGGGAGCATGAGTTGTTGTCATCAATGACAAAGGGGGAGATTGTTGTTGAAATTGTCATTGATGCCAACATGGACTTGCAGTGGCCCCACAGGTTGTCATTGATACCACCAACTCCCACTTGCAGTGCCTTGAAGCACCTTGTACCCAGTTGACAAGGTCTCTGTACCCACAAGACTAGATCTTAATGCCACCACCTTGCTGAAGATGTTGAAGACCCTGTTGATGGTGTTGAAGACCTTGGAGATGGTCCTGAAGCCATTGCAGACAATGGAGAAGCCCTAGATGGGTTGGAGAAGCATTAATGACCCATTTTGTCCTCATTCATGTTCTGATTGTGTCATGGTACCCCGGGAGAAGACCCAACAACCCCACAGGAGGTGTCATGATGGATCTTGACCCCTAGAGGTCCTCTTTGTGATTAGATGGTTTGAGAGGTTATATCTTTGTGATCATGGTGGTGGAACCCATAAACAACATGCCCTTGGTATGTTGAAGAGCTCTTTGCAACCTGCATACATGCATCTCCCTGTTCTTCACATCAAACCCCTCTGGTTGCTCTATGAATACCTCCTCTATAACTTCGTTGAGGAAGGTAGTCTTGACGTCCATCCGATGGACACACCAACCCATCTCTACTGCTAATGAGATAATGGTCTGAATATCTGGCAACAGGGGTGAAGGTCTCCTCATAGTCAATACCCTCCTGTGAAAACCCCTTTTCCACGAAGTGTGCCTTGTACTTATCCACACTTTTGTTTGCTGCATGCTTCACCTTGTACATCCATCTGGATCCTACCACGTTTTTACCTTCTGGCCTCGACACAACCTCCCATACCTGACTCTTCATGATTGAGTCATACTCCTCAACCATGGCCTCCTGCCACACATAATGTTGTGCAGCCTCCTCGAAACTGGAAGGTTCGGAGTTAATCAACTCCGTCATCAGTGCCATATAGCTAAGTCTCTTTGGTGGTTTGCTTCGTCTCATGGAGCTCTATGGAGGATTCACCTGCCTGAAATCCTGAACTGTGGACCTAAACCACTTAGGCCTTGGCCTAGTGTCTACCTGTTGCAGCTGCTGGATATCCGTCTCCTGCTGCAGCTCATCCTCCAAGTCAATGATTGAAGGATCCTGTCCACCTGACTCTTTTTGACTACCAAAACTTGTGCTCTGTGTCTATACCTGTACCTGTACCTCTGGCTCCTCCAACTTGACCCTCGAGTCCTGTGCTGGCTGCTCTTGTGCTAGTAAGTCCATAGCTCTCTGCAAGGCTCTGTCCTCATCAAACTGGACATCCCCCTGCTCACAATGATCCTTTTGCGAGCAAGAATATATGCTCTGTACGCCTTCGAAGTCTCGTTGTAACCAACAAGTAACCCCTTCTCTCTGGAAGGCTCCAACTTCTTCTTAGTGTCAGCATGAATGTGACAATAGCAAACACTCCCAAAAATGCGCAAGGGGCTCACATCTAGTCTAGTGCCTGTGAAGGCCTCCTCGAGTGTCTTCCTCCCCAAAGTTGTGTGGGGACACTTGTTCTGAATGTATACTGCAGTCCTGTATGCCTCGACCCAAAGGAATAGTGGTAATCCCTAATCAAATAGCATGGCCTTGGCTGCTCCTACCATTGTCTTGTTCTTTCTCTCCGCCACTCCATTATGTTGCGGGGTATGAGGGATTGTGTGCTCCTTCTTGATCCCCTCCGTTGAGCAATACTCCAAGAACTCATTGGAGGTGTACTCACCCTTGTTGTTTTCCCTCAATACTCAGATCTTCCTCCTTGTCTGGTTTTCCACAAGAGTATTGAACTCCTGAAACTGCTCAAAGACCTCTGACTTGGCCTTCAGGAAATAGATCCAGGTCTTCCTGGAATAGTTGTCAATGAAAGTGACGCAGTAACTGTAGCCATTGAAAGGTTGGACACTCATAGGTCCACAAACATTTGAATGCACTAAGTCCAAGATCTCCTTAGACTTGTACTCACTTTGTGGGAAAGGTTTCTTGATGTTCTTCCCCAATGCACAACCCTTCCAGTGGTTATGCTTCTCTTCCTGTACGTTAGGAACTCCAATGACTCCTTGTCTCAAATGCCTCAGTGCTCCATGGTGTAAGTGTGCCATCCTCCTATGCCACATATCACTTTGATTGCTGCTGCTGCTGACTAGAGCCTTTGTAGACTCAAAGTGTACTCTATACACCTTCCTGCTTTGGATCCCAATCACCCGATCCAAACTTCTATCTGACCCCTTGTGCCTGATACCCTATGGTCTCAAAAGTTCACCTGAAATCCCTTGTCCTCCAAGGTGGAAATGGATATGAGGTTCTTAGTCAACCTTGCAACATACAATACATCAGCAAAACTGAGGGGTTTGCTAGACTCCCTTTGAAATGAAACTGTGCCAACTCCCTGTGCCTGATACTTGAATCATCACCCAACTCAATGTGGAGATTTAATCCTCCCTCCTAGAAGCTCTTGAAGAACCTCTTCTGTCCCGTATAAGCATATAAACAGATTATAATCAATAGCACATGAAATCCTTTACAACTTCTAAAACAATGCAACTCACACAAATTGACTCAGATATTATTATCCTAGAAATCCTAATTGGGAAAACCAACTTTTGTGGGGCTTTCTTCTTTGTCAATCCTAGTGCAAATAGAATAGATGAAGGTACAATAAGAGTTAGAGAAACATAATGGTGAACCTGAAGGGCCAAAGCCCTAGAATTGCAAGTAGCTACAATTGCTGCACTTGGGAAATACGTCCCCAGTTGTCCACCCTCATGTTGGACCTCTGAACTCTATCACTGCCAATCTCTGGAAGCTGTACAATTTTTCTAACCTCTGAAGGGATGCTCCCTTTTCCCTTCTGCTTTTCTCTATACAGCTTGGAAGATGATCAGCCACTTAATCACTGAAATACGTCCCTAGCAGTACAATTGCACCCCCTCTACTGAGAGACACGTTTTAGTTGTTGCTGCCTTAGTCCACCTCCGACTAAATCCTAATGGCCTCTCCTTAGTCACTGATGAAGATCCCTCAGTTCTCTGGGCCCTCTTAGCCTCCACACGTGTGTAGTAGCTCCCACATGTGTGACGTGCTGTTGCTCATGTCCCTAATTGCTGTTGCTCACGTCTTTGCTGTTGTTGCTCTTCAGTCTCTAAAGAAACTTAGTAAGATCACTCTCTCACTGCTTAGATGAAAATACTCCTCAGCCTCTAAAGATTTGTCCTCTCACTGCTCTCAGGAATGCGTCCCAACTATCTCAAATGGTTCACCCCCTTGGTCAACTGACTCTCTCAGCTGCTTTGATCTCCTGATACTCACAAAATATAGTGGCTTTTGCATACCGAATGTCCTTTTATAAACTTCCGATGAAATTAGGTCTTCAAAACCCTAATTTCATTCTCATGCAAAAATCATGTTGCTACATTAAAAAATGCATGCGTGCACTTTTGCATAGAATTGACAAAAGTGGCTTAACTCTCTGCATGCCTCCACTACTGGATCCATGGCTCCTGGTAGAGTGTATCTCACACTCTATCCTTCTGCCTATGCTAATAGAATGTCTCCATTCTAGGCAAACCACATGGAGGACATCCTGAGTTACAAAACTCAACATGTTTTGCAAATGTTCTTGGTCAGTTTTAATTATTAGAAGATGGGTTGATTAAAAGGGAGGGGTGTTCCCAATATACCAAGAAGGTACGGGGAATATGTCCGGACTCACTAAGTGTGGTTCTACACGTGAAATGTGGGCTAGATCGGAGTCACGGATGTGTGTCCAACGCTACACCAAACGAGGGTGTAGCTTGACGGGGCCCCATGGTCACTATCTAGTTGTTATCGCTTCACTGCAAACTTTGCTCACACGAGGTAAAAATGAGATGCCAGATTTTCGTCTTTCAGGGAGGTTAATTGCAAATGATGTGAGACTAATTACTAAAGGCAAAGAGTATCTTTTTTTATCATCCAACACATACCCAGGCAAGCCCTTGATGTGATGGCGGGAGTATACTTAGGAAGAGCAATGTTGGGCTCGTTACTTTAACTTGAAAGAAAGCAAAAAACAAGTAAATGAAAATGAACTAATTACTACACTACAAAAAAAAAATTCCCGTGCTCATGCAAGCTCTTTTGGTACTTCAATAAAGCATAATGGGCTAGTGTTCTTTACTTTTTGCAAGAAAACTCAAAATGAGATGCTTAAAAGAAAAGACTATACACCTTGCAAAATGAGTTAAATCCTACGACCTGAGTGAGTTTGTGGCTCTCCATTGAAACAGAACCAACAAACAATTAATTTTAACATATTTTTATTAAATTAAAACAAAGGAAAATAAAGAAGAAAGTTAGAGGCAATCACGGCATGAAAGTGACTCAGACATGAATCCCTCCAAGGGGGATGGGGTGTGGGCGTTTGGTAGCCCACTTGATTTTCTTTATTTATGATTTTTACAATGATTTTAAGAAGCGCTCTTTATCCTTATTAGTTTGGATGAAAGTTGTTACAATGTTTGGAAGAAAAGAAGAAGAGAAGATACAAGAGGCTTTAAGGAGCTTTGGATTTGTTTGAATTTGTCCAAAATTTGTATGAAATCATCTCTACTTGTCTGGAAGAAAACAAAAACCAGCAAACTAACTTAGTAGCAAAAGTGCCCAAAAACACGTTGAAAGTGTTTTGGGCAAGGTTAGAAAAATGAACCAAAAATTATTCTAAGTTAAGCTAGATCTAAGAAACCAATAACTAAGAGAAGTTGGCTTGTGAGACCAACTTTTCTTAGGATCTTGTCTTGCCTTTAAAGGGAAGCCAATATAAGCACTTAATTGTTTGATTTATACTTTAAACTCAAAGAAACTAACTATTTAGCAAGGCTTAAGATTTAGCTAAAAAAGGACTTGCAAAAGTAAAAGTTTCTATGCTAGATCTTCTTTGAAATGATAAGATTTTATGAAACTTGAGATCTAAGCAAACTAACTTATAAATTAGACCTAGATATTGATTCTAACTATTAAAATAACTAGATCTAACAAATAAGCTAAAAGTAACCAATAACCAAAAGATTTAAATTTTAAGATATGAGAAAGAAGGTGAGTCAAGAAACCCCCATAACTTGGGCAAATGGATTCTTTAGTGGTGGATCTAAGAGGGACTATGCCTTCCAATAGAATCCTGAGGGAAAGAAGAGTCAAATAGGATTCACTTCCTCCTCTGGATGGAAATACCTGTAACACTTAGAATAAACTTGCCAAAATGCTTGATAAATGTAGTATCACATATACTTGAGATTGTGATAACATGCTAGTAAACAAACTAAAGCATGTAGATACCTCGATCGCTAGGCATACACAGATAAATGAATGAGCCAAATAACATTTAACTATTCACTCCTACAGATTAGAAATAATCCTTCAAAGGCTAATATCCAACAAGCAAAAAATGACAAGATTAACTAAGCAAGAGTTACCTCCTTATGCACAGTTAGCAATACTCATCCACACATCCAATAAGGTACACCACTTTTGCCTCCAAAGCTTTTATTCATAAAATAATTCAACAACTATTACAAGAGAGTTTGCTACAGCTTCGATCCTTCTATCCAAAAGATGAAGAATGAGCTTGCTTATATAGAAAAATGAGAGAGGGGGCGCGGGGGAGCGCATCCATCACTAAGAGTGATGGGTGAGTTGGTTGGAAGAACCGAGGGATCTTGCTGGAGTTGATTGAGAGGAGATGGCGTCACCTCTCCATAAGAGATGCGCTCTCACTTTGGAATGATCACACTTCAATTCAAGAGATGCCACATGGAGGTTGCGCCCCATTTGGGAAGAGATGCACCCCTCATATCTTGAAACCACTCGCCACATCTCCAATTTGATGCCAACCAACTTGCCTTAGTCTCCAGTTAACTCGGTTTGAGTCTCAATTAAGATGGCACCACTCTGGACATGTCCCAGACATGCTCCCACTGATTTAGGAATTTGTTTTTTTGGCCTTTTTTCCATTTATTTGACACTTTTTGGCCTTTTTTCAAGAGAAATTAATTTAAGTGAAAAATAATCACTTAAATACTTTGGAAAGTGGACTTAAGGGTAAAGTGGGTGCTTTGAGTTAGAAAATGAGCACCCCATGGCAAAACCCCCCTCCTAACCACACTTTTATGACATTTTGAAATTTTTTAATTTAACTATTAAAAAATTGACTCGATTTACAGGAAAAATTTTAATTGAGAAAAATAAAAAAACCTATGGGGGACCTACATGTTCATATGACTCAATAATGTTGATTTTTCCTGAGCAGCATCGAGAGCCATTCTCTTAGTTGAATGGGGACATTTGGTCAAGGACCAGGATGTGGAACCAGTCCAGCACTTGGGGAACTCAACCTTGAGTTGAGTAGCCATTTTGTTGGATGGGGACATCTGGTCAAGGACCAGGATGTGGAACCAGTCTAGCACTGGGGGAACTCAATCTTGAGTTGAGTAGCCATTCTGTTGAATGGGGACATCTGGTCAAGCACCATGATGTGGAACCAGTCCAACATTGGGGGACTCAGCCTAGAGTTGAGTGGCCATTCTTTGAATGGAGGCACTTGGTTAGTTACCAGGAAGATGAACCAGTCTAGTACTGGGGGACTTGGCTTAGGGCCGAGGGCCATTCTCTAGGAGAATGGACGCGCTTGGTTTGTTACCAAGTATTTGACCTTGGGTCAAATTATGCATCCTATGGTTGAGGCACCTGGTCTATTACCAGTTCGGGCAAATCCGAGCAGCTTGGGTAGGCAATATTAGATTTGGGCAGGAAGAATTATATCTGGGCATCTCCGGGAAGGCAACAGTAGATACGGGCAACATATCTGAGATCTTTGGGCCGCAAGGAGAATTAGGGAAGAAAGCCCTAATTTGGTTTTTGTTGTAAAAATTCATCTTTTGTGGATTTGGTTGATCAGTGGTTCAAACCATTTAGGATTTGAAAATTATTGAAGACTCAGTCATCTCATTTAAGAGATGAATTACTAATGCTTTTGGGGTTTTTGTCCGTTAAAGGTTTCCCTGTGAAAAACTCTTGTGTTCAGTGTGTGTGATGTTGTTGATGTTTCTACTGCACTTGTCTATTGTTATCTTACAGTCTGCAAAATTTTAAAAGAATTCATGCTAATGCTAAAATTCAACAAATAACAATGCCTAGCATGGTAATATACATTGACACTTAGACTTTAATAACCTCCTAAGGCCTAACCACTAAGACGACCACCCCAACTTTGGAGGTTGAGTTTAAAACTTGAAAATTATAAGTCGTTTGTCCAGCAACCTATAATTAACAAGAAAAAAACACTCTTGGCTAGTCGGATTGATGTCTAAGTCCTAGGAAAGCCTGGTCTGTTAC
Organism: Pseudotsuga menziesii; assembly: GCA_001517045.1. NCBI lineage: Eukaryota > Viridiplantae > Streptophyta > Pinopsida > Pinales > Pinaceae > Pseudotsuga > Pseudotsuga menziesii. The sequence continues at coordinate 84,430 of LPNX010815124.1, read as the reverse complement.
ATTATTTCATCATGCTACAACATTTTTTACAACTTCCCCAAGGGGTATGAACATGTAAAAAATAAAAAAGAGGGCCAGAATTGGCCTGAAGGACTTCTGAACTTCTGAATGTAAACAAGTGTACTTGTTCGATCTTTGTCGGCTCACTTGAAATCCAGCTAAGTACAACAGAGTAGGAAACAGGACCAAGGAGCGTTTATAATCTCACACTTAGTCCCTTCTCCTATGCAAAGACATGCCCTCAAAAGTGATTATTTCGAGCAATAAAAACACTAGCCACTCTAGCATACTATCATAATAATCCAAGAGAAAAGAGATGAATGAAGAGAGCTTCACATATACTTTCTTGTACCTTCACTTCCTTCTCCTACATGATGTTCACAGTTCCATTAGGCTTAGAAGGGTTTTCCTTATCAATCCAACCATGAAAAACAAATGAGGGAGCTACTATTTATTTAGAATCTCTGACTCAGCCTGTTACAATAAAATAACATTTACTTGATTATAGATCCACAATATCCTTCCAGAAGCAATAATATCCTATTGGCCATTCCATTATTTACTCCAAGATTAATAATAATATATGTTTTGCAGCTCCTTTATCCACAAATTTATTTAATAATATAATAATGAGCCACTTCTAAGTTCACGATTTTAGGGAGGATCAAATCACACAACCATTAAAAGTCTCCTTGAAAGCTAGACGTCTAGGGTCTTCAAAGAGCTTTGGTGAATGTGCCTTCTTTCTCCAAGGTGAGTTTTTCCTCCAATGTTTAACTAACCTCCAAGAAAAAATGAAATGTACCTCAAGGAATGTGGCATAGGTGGTTAGATGTAGAACACTCTTGAATAATTTTTACAAACACAAAATAAACCTATGTGTCACAAATTAAGGGGGTGCTCCATTTGATGGATGAGTCATCTGTTAAAAGTGTGCAAAAAAGAAAGGAATTAAGATACTCTTCCAACAAGCCAAGAAACTTTCAAGGATATATCTCATAGGCAAAGCGACCTCCTCAAAGCTCTCAAAAGAATACATTTCTCAGGCTTCTGGAATATGTGCTTTAGTGTGCCAACTGTCCTCTTGGGCTGGGTGAATTCTTTGATTATGTCAATCCTGTAGCTGGAATGCCCTCCTAGATCCATCAATAAATGCACCTTAAACCACCTTTAGATGATGGTAACTGTTTTCCATATGCCTCAAAATCTTTCACACAAGCTGGGCGTACCTCCTTTTTGATGGAATGTACTGCTGTTGATGTTTAAATGTTGAGTTTCAGGGTTGTTCCCTCCTGCTGTTCTGTATGGCTGCAAGATGCGAGTCCTTCTGATGGCTGCCAGGCGGATGCAACAACACTTTCAGCTTGCTGATTTGGACGCTTTATAGGGCACTGTCTAGACTCTAGGCTGAACATATCATAGATATCAACACCTTCCTTTACTGCTTGTTAGACAGTGAAAAGATCGAAGGAATCTGTCAACAAATCTGCAAAGTGTGTCCACTGTATGCTAAACTTAATACTGTTTTAGAGCCATCATGAAAGCTCTCAGGTAAATCTGTTAATGTCTTTGATCATTGCTGCTACAGGTCTCATATTGGCACCCTGGTGATGCCCATTCACAGTAGGATACACTTCATGCTGGTAGTTTCATGATTGTTCGGCTTCCACTCTGAATATGATCCTCAGGCACGAAATACTCAGGTGTGCAATCATCTGTGTTTGTATACTGGAAAGGGAACACATTGACTTCTGAAACTGACTTCAATTGTTTGCTCTGGAAGAGAAATTGTCTTGTGTAAACTAAGAACCTTGCCTCTCTAGCTTTGGCACTTCTGAGCCACTCAACAAATGGCTTAATTTTTCTTATCTTGAAGAGTTATTGCTTTGGCACCCAAAGTATGATTATGATATCAGTGGAACATAACATCTTCATCTAATATAAAACTTTCAGGACCAAAGCAACCATCTTGACTGCTTGCAAAACGCATCCACTGCATTCCATAGCAGCCCCTGGGAATCTTCATTCTGAAAAGGTTTGGAAAGGTGGATCTTTTTCTTATCAACATCCTTGGAAAATCCCTTACCAACTCCCTTTAAAATGGTCTCAAACAATGTAGTCATCACTTCTGGAGAACCACTCAGAGATTGCATGCATTCAACCAACTGTTCCGGAGATTTCCTTTCTATTTCAAGAAAATCAATAAAATCAACAAGAAGCTGATCATGAATGCTCGGCCCTCTAGCTGTGTTCATGTCTTCAAGTTTTTCTTATCAACATCATTCTCTGGCATAGGTTTTTCAGATGCCTAACCATTCTCAGCAGCAGGCTTGTTTTCAGGCTTAGCCATTGCTTCTACGAAGTCCATGTCATGCTACAGGATACTCTCAAGGTGGAGTGATTTACTTCCAATACATACCTTCTCCATCAGATCTGAAAGTTTAATGAACTGGTCCATTATTAACAGGATAACCATCAGGTGAGGATGCAATTATATGCATTGTAAAGTGCCTTGAACTTTGAAGATGCCTTTAGGTTTGCTGTCAATGCACTTTCAGATCTGTACTGTGCATTAATAAAACTGCTATTTGGATCACCATTGGAACAGATATGTAGAACTCATGAAGGTTTAAATGTCTCCATCCCTGATGATTTATTGCTTTTCAGATCGATCCATTAACTCCAATACTGCTGCAACAGGCCTGCCACTTTGATATATGTTGTGATGATCTGCCCTTCTCATGCTTGAAATAAATGCCAAGCTCCAGTCTTCTGGTGGGGTCCATGTGCACAACAAATGCTTCACGAATAATTTCCTTTGTATCACGGTTCTGCTTTACGGTTCCATCTTCAATAGCATCCTGATCTGATGACCTTTCTAAACATGGTCTAGGTTATATGTCGTAAGTCTGTAACCTCCAGCAGATCATATATATTTGATAATCTTTGTCAAGCTCACAACTGGACAATAAGAAGTTATGGATGATTGAGCTGCTTCATTATCATATTCCGGGGACTTGTATGGCTGAGAACGTCTCACAATTGCTGAAGAAATCCTGCTCCTTGAACAAAACTCAGCGTGGTTTTTACATCCTTGTCACTGCTGGGATAGATGCCTCAGGAGGGGTAATACAGTTGATCTAAATTTTGCCATTGTACTCATTTTTCTACAGTTCTACCACAAAAACAATGGCTCAATCATCAAGGGATGCTGCCCAAGCTCAGAAGAGGGGAAGTCAAATCGGTGATGCTAGGTGGTGCTGCTCATTGTCTTCCAAATCCAATTGTTGCTTCTACAACCACTGCTACTGCTGCAATTGTTGGAAATGGTGTGAAATGAACAATTCATTTCCTGACAAATATCCAGCATAAGAAGGACAATAGACAGAAATTCATATAGGACAAGTAATAAATGAGAGATATGATTACAGTGGCATGTGATGTTATTGCACCGAGAGAAGCGAGGTGCTCTACATCCCAGTATGGGGGAGATGTTGTAACATAACGTTATGTTACCAAAAATAAAAAGTAAATCATAAAAATAAAATTTAAAACCAAATAAAAAGTAATTAAAAGAATCCATGTCTACTCATAAAATAAAAAATTAAAACCAAATAAAAAGTTATGAAAAAAATCCATGTTGGCTCATAAAATAAAAAAATAAAAAACAACATAGATCAATATTAAACTCGGATCTATCAAGCACCCAGAGCATGTAATTTTTTTCTGGACATGTAAAAAAAATTACACCTCAAGAAATTGGATCCCTTTGTGCTTGATAGATCTAGGTTTAAGATAGATCTATGTTGCTACTTATAAACGTTTACTGTTTGCCATGGTTGATAGGTCATGCCTCTTAGTTATGTTGTGACAATATATATATATATATATATATATATATATATATATATATAATGGGATGCCTGTAGTCAATCTCATTTGCTGTTTTATTGAATGGCTCACCTTCTTCTTTCTTCCGACCATCCAGAGGATTAATATAGGGATGTCCTCTCTCTCCCTTTATTTTCCTTTTGATAGCAGAAGTTTTGAGACGGTTAATCCATAATGCCAAGGAATCCAGGAACATAACATGTATCAAGGTATCCAACTCTAAGGAAGTTACTCATACCCTCTTTGTTGATGATGTTCTTGTCTTCGGAGAAGGAACAATTTAGAACCTACGGGCATTTGCCTCTTTGGTAGAAAATTACAAGAAATCCACAGGTATGGTAATAAACAGAGACAAGTCAAATCTGGTTTGTAATGAATTCACAACAAATATGATACATAGGGCTAAGGAGATACTACCCTTTCAGGTCACACCAACTGAAAATGGGTTTAAGTATCTAGGTTTTTTTCTAAAGCCCAATGGGTTTAAGTATCTGTGCTCATTATGTAAAATGAACAATGAACAGAACACTCAATTGTTCGCTCTATGTCCATATGTAGGGAACGTATGGACCTTGGTGACGCAGGAGCTCACCACGAACATAGCGCATGTTAGCTTGGATGCTATGTTGGAACAACGCATCCAGACATGGTGGCAGGATGAAGTGGTAAGTAGCTATGAAGCTTTTTCGGTCCTTTTTGCTTGTAGTATTTGGGAGGCCGGCAATCGAACAATTTTCCAAAACAGATGGCTACCCCCTGAAGTCACTAGTGCTCTGTTGATGGAAAAGCTCTAGGAACACAAGCTTAGCCCAGCTCCGAACAAGAAAAGAATTCTCACAGCGCCAGTCATTGATAAAAAATTTCCATGGGCCTTTTTTGATGGAGCAAGCCAAGGGGAGCCTTCTGGAGGAGCTGGAGCGGTCATAAATATATTAGCAGAAGTAAAACTCAGTATCAAATATGCACTTGGACAAGCAAGCAACAACAAAGCTGAGCTAGCAGCATTATGGGCAGTTTTGAAAACTGCAAAAGACAGACATTTACAGAGCATCCAGATATACGGTGATTCAAAAATGGTAATAGATTGGGCTAATGGGAAAAATACTATCAAAGCGCCTCATCTTCAACAACTACTAGCTGAACAACAAATCTTAAAAGATCAATTCAGGTTGATAGCTTTCTCTCACATATATAGAGAACTGAATACAGAAGTGTATACTCTTTTTAAACAAGCGTTAACAATCCAACCTGGTGTGATCGAAATTGAGGAGATCTCAAACGGGAAATCTTCCCTGGCTTATATAACAGTTTAAAAATACAAGAGGACAAACCCTGAAGAAAGTCCACATTTATGATTTCAAGGAGAATGGAAGAAATTTTGACAGAACAAAAAATTTTGCGTTATATACCAGCAGCTTGAGAGGTAGATCTTTGATGTAAGCTCAGTTGAGCAATTCATGTTTATTCAATGAATAAAATATTTTTTCCTCTAGCATTATATATATATACACACACACACACATAAGTAACCCGACACGAGGACACGGGACACGAAGGACATGGGGATTCGAGTGTTCGACACGGACACGGTGACCCCCGGAATCAGACACATAGGACCCGTTATATATATATATATATATATATTAAAAATGATATATATTAAAACTATAGACTTATGGATCCAAATTTTTACAAATATTCAATAGAAATCAAAATCAATGAACATTTAACATTAGTAATTAGTATTACACATTTACAAAGCCTTCAAATCTTCTTCACCTGCACAAAAACACTTCTTAGAGCTCTCTCCACAATTGCAAATGACAAAAAATAAGTCCAAATTCGGTTTTAAAGTGGTCTCGGGCATCCCTTCTGCCAAAAATTTGTCTTGTTTCAGGACACGTCTTGACAGGCGCGGGATATGCGTGTCCGAAATCGGGACACATTGGAGAGATATGTCCGACACGCTCTGTCAGTATGTCCGTGTTGGACACACAAGACACGCTGCCCTATATGGATGTGTCTGGTATCACATTAGCTTCCCCTTTAGAAATGTTGCGTCCTTGTCATGAGTACACTGTTTGCCAATTAAATAATAACTTGGAAAAATAACCTCTGTTGCAGGGGTACTCGTCCCCGGGGGCTGGGTTCGCGTCCTCGTCTCGGGTACCGTCCCCATGTCTCGGAAACTAGGTTGGGGACCTCTCAAACGTTTCCTGAAGTCCCCATCGAAGTCCCCGAGTACTCGAAACCTTGGCCAAAAAATTGGAAACTTCGGTTGGTTTGGGGACCTCGTCCCCCGATTTTGGGGACCTCGTTCCCTAATTTTGGGGACTCTGAGGTAACTTCATTCTCTGAAAATTTAATAAAAGTATATATATTTATTATTTTTATAAATTTTTTTACCATTTTGAAGAGGGAAGGGTTGTAGGTGCGTTCCCCTACCCTCTTAACACCCAGCAGGCCTGTCCTTCCCTCGCAATGCTCATTTGACATTTGACTTCACTTGGAGAGAGCCAATTACATTTAAAGAAAGAAACTTATTTGTGTGTTTAATACATGACTTATTTGAATAAAATCAAATTATTTGGTATATAAATATTTTTATCATTTAAAGTTTAAAATGTATTATCGATGATCATTTTCACCGACAAATTGAAATTATCAAATCAGATAGTATACATTATGTATTTTGTTCCTTTTTTATAAGATGCTTCTTTAATGCATTAAATAGTTAAGTATTAACTAATTGTATTAGTTATAGGATTAACTATTTTCAAAGGTCTTTCTAATCTAACTAATTATTCATTTTACAAGAGGAGTTCAAGACAGTTTATTCATTTTACATGAGCATATCAAGATAGTTTATTCTGTAGTTGACTTAGTACTTACAAACATAAACACGAAAATTATGAACCATTTAGATTACGATGGCACCACCTACACTCATAAACATAAACTTGCTTGATTATGTGGACAATTTCCACTTTATATCAATGATTTATGAACTTTGAAGCAATGTGCATGTTACGTATTGAAATTGAATTCTAGTGAAAATGATTTAATTTTTATTATATATATATATATATATATATAGTACCCCTGACGTACCCAAGTCCCTTGTTTCAAAAAGTGACGTCCTTGTCCTCGTACCCATCCCCAAGTTTCCTGGCAACTTAGAATATAACTGTATAGAAAGTAGTAATAAAAAATGAGTCCGATGATCTTTACAATAATAGTGTTTGGTATAAATATATTCCCAAGAAGCTCGTGCCTCTTAATCGAATGGTTGTGTCATTATATATATACCCTTTCTTTATGTTTATATATTTAATATTTATTTAGTAATTCTTATTATTTATTATTTGTCTTCATGGATTATTATTATTATTTGTTTTTTACTTTTTTTTTGTTGTTTGATGCCTGTCACTTGGCGCGAGTGCATTTCAACCATTGGCTAAGAAACTGCAACCTAGGGGCATCGAAGCCGTCAAAATCACCCAGGGATCGCACCTAGAATGGGCCACACCAACCCTTAACATGGCTGTATTTTTTGGTGTGTCCTCCCAACTAAGTCACCCATAAGGGTATTGAACTTGGATCGTCTTGCAAACGAAACCCAAACCTTAACTAAGTGAACTATCTACAATTGACTATTTGTATTTTACTTTTATACTTTTATCATAATTTATTATTTATTCCTATCTTTTTATGTCAATAACATTTCCCTCCCTTTTTTGAGATGCTTTGTCCTCAAAGAAAAAAGGTAATGGGGAATATTGTTGATGGAACTTCTCTAGTCTCCCAAGATGCATCTTATTTTGGAAGGTTTTTCCACTTAATGAGGTATTCCTTGATATTTTTGGAGCATAGCCTCCTCTCCTTAGTATCAATGATAACTTTTGGTTCTAAGACAATCTTTCTTTCATCATCCAATATAAGAAATTCTGTTTGTGCTGATTGTTGCTATCTCAACATTTCTTGAGACACAACACATGGAAAACATTATGGATACAAATTTTATTTGGTAGTCTTTGTTCACTCACATACTTCTTTCTTCTCACCAAATTCTTGATCATCATCATCGATTCTTATGGCTCTAAAATTCATTGTTGGTTCTTTCACAATCATTGCTTTGCAAGAATCCTTCAATAGTGGTAATTGTTTGACTTCATTGTGAGTCGCCATATCATGGTCATCATCTTTTTGCTAGGCTTTGATAATTTTTTGCTAGGCTTTGATACCAATGCCATGAGTACACTGTATGCTAGTTAAGTATTAACTCAAAAAAATATAATTGTATAGATAGTAGTAAAAACAGTGAGTATAATGATCTTTACAAGAATAACATTCCGTATAAATATATTCCCATGAAGCTTGTGCCTCTTAATCAAAGAGTTGTCAATATATATAACCCTTTTCTTTGTGTTAATATCTCTGTTGCACTGGAACTGTTCCTTCCTTTTCAGAAACTCGTTCCAGGGATCTTGGGAACCAGTATGAAGGCGTTCCTAATCTAGTGGGAATGGTTTTAGGAACCTAGGATTGTTTAGGGAACTTTGGTCTGAAAAACTGGGAACCTAGGAATTCTGTAAGAGCCTTTTGGTAGGTGGGGACGTCTGCAGGTTCCCTAAAACTATCGGAACGACACCAAAATCTCCTGCGAACTCTCTGGCAGAAGAAACTGGATTCGAAAACCCTAAATGAATGCTATAAATGGACCCCCTAAGCGTTTAATCAACACACAAGTATCTTATTCAGCTGGCATTGATTGTTAGAGGGATTGAGAAGTCGATTGAAATTTGAGGGGTGAGGGGAGTGACAGAGGCAGCTACAAAGTCGTCAGCTTGGGTGCACGGTAGCAAGCTACACCAACTATCTATTCATTTGAGGCATCCATCCTTTAAAAATAACAAGACCTTGGTCCCAGTGGCTTTTAAACAGCAAAATAGGATCTGGAAAAGTTTTACATCCCTAAACTAGTGCATTGCTTAGCAGTGATCTTGACATTGCTACTGCTTAAAGATGCCTCGGGATATGGACTGCTTTGCAGGTTCATGAAGGCACATACTGTTCACAATATACTTGAGAATTGAGATATTACTTTGTGGCCTACAATTGTGAAAGTATCCCAGATTTGACTCATGCAAATCTTTAGTATGAAACAACCCACAAACTGCTTTCTGTTTAGGTTGTTAACACAACCTTACTTGCCAAGACAAAACCATGCATATATCACTACACCCAAAGTACGAGGGCATTCATGAAAACAAGCGCAACACTGCCTATGTGAGGGTACTGTTGTCACCAACCTTGTAGTTGCCTATGTGAGATGGATGCAGGATGGATGGTAGAGGGAGAAGCAACTAAGGAGGTGGAACCAAGATTGCCTCGACTCCCAAATGGATGGTTGTCACGCCAATCGAGGCAGTCTTCGCTTTATGTTATCTTAGCCCAAGACAATAAAGGGGGAGACCCAGATCTACTCTCGATAGGAGAGATCAGACCTAGACACCAGATCAGATCAAGTAGACTTTGAGGTACATAAGGTGTAAGGTAAATGGAAACCCTAGATCTATGGAGGATGTCACTAGGTGAACCAAGGCTCTAGATTAAGGCTTGGGAAGTATGAGGTTCAATCCAAGTTTGGGACATGGGTGACCTATGAGGTAAAGACTGGATCTTTGGTTGAGGTACTAACAACAGGTGAAGATATCCATTGCCTTGGGAAACGTAACCAATGCAGGGAGGGCAAGTACAGGATTGGGGCTACCTAGTACCAATGGATAGACTTGATGAAACATATGACAGTATCAAGGTACTCGAGTCACTAGGGAAAAGTCAGATTACAAGGAAAAGAGGCCAAAGAGGGGATAGTGCTAGGGTTGGAGATCAGTGCCTGTCAGGTCTAGGGCAATGGAGTCACTATCTGCCCAGCGTTGGAGGAGACCCACCTAGGAGATACCTCGATCTATAGACCCAGAAAGGTATTTGGCCGAAAAAGTCAGACAGATCACAGGAAAAACTAGCAGCAAGATGGATAGCGCTAGGGTTTGGGATGTCAATTTCTTAGATCTAGGGAAACCTGGACACTTCCAGCTTAGCATTGAAGGAGAAATGGTAAGAGGATGACCTGATCTACAAACCCAAGTTGGAATTTTGCTAGAAAAATCAGATCTCGAAAAAAGTCAAAAAAATGGTGAGGAGCGCTAGGGTTTGGGAGGACAGTTTCTCAGATCTAGGGCAAACCAGGCACTTTCAGCTCAGCATTGAGGATGATTTGGTGAAGGGATGACTCGATCTATAAAACCCTGCAGCGGTTTGTCCAGAGATCAAGCGGTCTATTTTTAGTGCTTTTTGGTTTTTTTATTATTATGGAATTTTCAGTAAAATGAAGAAAGATGTGCCAATGGATTGGGATCTGGAAGAAAGGGATTGACCTGTAGATATTACTTGGAAAATCTTGTAGATTCCTTGATAATGATGATCCCCGCCATCTCGATCAATTTGAGAAGCTTTGAGCGAGTTCTATGTCCAACGTTTTGCCCGAGGAGTCAATGTGCCCTCTCTCCTGCACAACAAACGTTAACAATATCAGATTTGCTACGTCATGAGAAAAAAGAAAGATCTACAGAAAAGTAACAAGATGTAATCATAGATCACAATGAAACTAATGAAAACCCCCTGATACAAGACGAAGCCAATCCAAGCGAGTTGAGGAGCCCCTGCAAAAACACCCAAGCTAAAGTTGCCCTCCTGTAGACAAGACAATGATCCTGAAAAATATATAGATATCACCCAAATTTCCCGAATGCTAGGAAGCAAAAGACTTTCCAATCACCATCTAAGAACATCATATGCAAAGGAGATGCAAGAAATATCCACAAGAAAAGTTTTTCTATTATCCAGATCCAAGAGCCAAAGACCCTTTACAAATGAGAAGCTCTCTCCTTTAAATAGGAACGAGAGAACCAAAATCCTAACCACTTTTCAAATGAGTGGCTAAGATTAAAAATTACAAATGTCTAATCAATGTTTGAGATGAGCTCAACATACAATACATGGATCAATATAACAATATAATATAAAAGTGGACTAAATCACCCTAGGAGAGGGGATCCCACTCAACAAGAAATAAATGAAGCACATGGTGGGTCCGTGGAGTGTTAACTAACTCCCTCTGGGTGTCCCCATGGCACAATAAAATAATATAATCTTATAAATTTATGAATTTGTGCCTCCTTGAGGAAATCGTGAGCCTCCCAAAAGCCCCAGAAAATAATATAAAAATGCCCAAAAAATAGGTGTGGGCCCAATTCGGTGCTGCAACTGCTGAAGAAGGTCTGGAGGACATCAATCTCATCATCATGACTCATCCCATGCCATTTCCTTGCCTCAATAGCCCAAATCGATTTCTTTAGTAACCATTTAATCATTTTTTAATCTGCCTCGGGAAATGTGAACCTGTCAAAACAACCTCCTAAGGTTCCTGCGTTGTCCAACTGATCCCACCAGGCTCTTTGGGAGGGGGGTACTATGGTATAATCAAGTGGCTGCACCCCCTATTTCCCATACAATGCCCTAGGAGATCCAATAAAAACATCTCCCTACTCAGACACATCATCTAGTGAAGCAAAACGGCATCAGAAGGGTAAAATGAGCCTGATCATCTCTGCAAGTGCCCAGAACTGAAAACAATATGTCTCACTAGGCTCAGAGAGTCCAATCCATCTAGGGTATATATTCATATCCTTTCTAGGTCTTTGCCTGATCATCAACAATATCCAATAGACAAAATAATAACCTGTAAATGATCAGAGAACCAATATAACTCAAGATGGCATCCATATGCTACAAGTGTTCAACGACTAAGACATGCTCTACAAATCATTTAAGTACCAATCATAACAAGTAGCAGTCACCTCACTGGTGATACATCAACAAAATACATATATATAGGGTTTCATTTATTAATCATAACTCAGATCAGACTTTCAAGACCATACTCACTTCATAGTTGTAGTCAATTTGCTAGTGAAGGGTGAAGGCTAAAATTTACAAGGCTAGGATAAAGGATGACCACCAACTCAGCATTGCGACACTTCGGATATGGAAAGGGAATACTCACTCTAGCCATATGCCAGACAAACAACAACAAAGGGAATGGCAGTGCCTCACAAATGGGTGAGCTACTTCAACGGTGCTTACTCACCTTGACAAATGCTCACAATCCAACTCAATACAAATAAGCCGAGCAATCTTTAGATAGAACTTTTAGGAACCATTGCTTTTTGGGCCTTCGATTTTCCATAGCCTTGGTCTACACACTTTTATGCAAACTTTTATTATTTTAGGCTTTGCATTCATGTATGTTGAAAAACACTACTTTTCATGAATGTTTAAGATATTTCATTACAATATTTTTCAGAGCCAATTTCATTAGGCTAGCCTTTCATTCATGTATGTTGAAAAACACTACTTTTCATGAATGGGCTTTTTTGCAAGATATTCATTTCATTTCCAGATACATTGTATTGATGGAAGCGTTACTTGTTTTAGGTAAGCAAACACATCCTAGGCAACTCAGAGACGAGACACAAATAAATAGGTAAGTTTGTCCAACAAAGGCTCTAGCGAGGAAAGGTCCTCCATGCCACAAGTCAAGTAGTAAGTTGGGTTAAAACACAACTGGAAGGTAATGGATGGGTGGAGACAATGAGTAATGAAACCAACACTAGCAATCCAAAGTATGGTGGGAATGACTACCTCTATTCTCCCTAAGGAGGGTAAAACCAATGAGTATAGATTAGGAACTTCCAAGTCTGAGTAGGGACATCAATACATAATATAGATACATCCAAGTCCACATATTTATATGACCGCCAGATCATGACACTAAATGCTAATACATGTCACTAAAATGAGTATAAGAGCAATGATAACCATAAGACAATATAATATAAACTGAGTCATAACCATGCAAATATATCCATTTGAACCATCATCTATCCAATGAGAAACATTGATACAAATCTGGGCATCACTAACTGCTCTGCAAATGACTAAATGACTACATCAGTCCTCAAATCTGAGTGTCCTAAGACTTAGTCCTGACATGGGAGAGTACTATAGTCCACTAATAACATAATGATCCATCAAAGCTGCTCATCTCAACATCTCATATGTAGGAGATCTGGCTGAAAAATATACTGAATCTTAAAAATATAATATTGTAGCCCGGCTACTATATATGTGATAACAGGTACATCACAACTAAATCATATCGTCAAAATCACATCTTGTTTAGTTCTTTTTCATTTAGCTCCACCGTACAAACGCCTATGCACCTTTTCATCCACCGAATTAACATGCTCTTTTTCAATGTCTAATGAGTATCCCACAATTGGCACACCAAGTAAATATGAAAATGATAGAAAAATGTATGTCTTCTCCATCACAGGCTATCGATCGACTCCCTTAGTCTCTGTTCTGAAATCATGGTTTTCGCAACAAGGGTTTACTGTCTATCTGCTACTCATTAATGCTTCCTTTGTCCACAGTCGACCTAGAACTAACCCAGAAACACCTTCTTCTTCTGCTACAGGAAGAGGAATGTCATTTTTAGCCCAAGAATTTCCAACACGCCCAATGTTCTGCAGCAAACTTCTGTCAAGATAAGTTGAAAATTCCCCTTGTCACCCCTTTGCCAATAGGGGGTAACAAGGGGTATGGGTCCCTCGCTCTTATAGATAGTGTTTCCATCACCAATTTTAGGATTCTCATCCAAATCGAACCTCATGAACCACATCATCAGGCCCACAGTTTTATATGGTTCAAAGGTATGGGAACCTAGCATGCTCGAGTGGGATTGTGCCTGCACCGAAAGAGTTCAGACCACCTTGCTTCACCGGATTATCAAATGCAAGAGGATGGTTCCCCAACCCATTGTTTAGGCAAATTTTACAGCACACCCCTTTCGGATCGAGACCGTCTTCAGACCAATAAAATCACTGCATCATCTAAGGAGACAGATTGACTCAACCATGGGTAGGGCTTGGTATTCATATCTTGCCTACCACTCTTTAGAGGCTATTATGCATGCCATTTCCCCCTCTGAGAGGGCAAGTGTTGGTTCTTTGAGGTTTCCTATATTCTTCAATAAGTTGGTATATCGATGGACCACCTTTGCCTGTTTAGATATTCTTTGGATGCTCCTAGCCACTTCCCACCTAATAAATAGGAGTTGAATGGGATTATCAGAGAGGATATTTATAGGGAGTATACTTGGAGTTGCATACTATGATCTTGAGACATCTTGTGCTAGACCAGCATGCATCCCTCTACTAGCTTCTGGAAATGGGCCACCTCTTTTAGACAGAGATATGTCCCTGAAGCTAGATCCAATTCTTCTAGTGAGTCATCTATGCAATGATCCTTTCCTTAGGCCTTGGATGGTAGGAGAGTTGCGCATTTGGCATTGGATACTCTGGAGTATAGCCCCCCCCCCCCCCCCCCCCCCCCACCTCTCCATTTAGTGGCAGGTATTTAAGACCTTGAGGTTCTTTTCCTTTTACCCTATTTGAAAGCATTGTATTTCTTTTTGGCATTGTGATAGTTGAGCTTAGATCTTCTATATTGGCTTTTCTTTATGCTTTTATAGGAGTGGCCTGTTGGACACAATGGCACACTGAGACGGGGGGGGGTGAATCAGTGTGCTAGCGCCTCTAGCAATTTTTAGTCCTCAAAACTTAGATAGAGTTCAGTATGTGCATAACACTACCAAGTACATAATCATTTATAAACTAATCAACCAATTCCATATGTTCACACGCGCATGTCATCAATATATATCATAACAGGAGACATGTCACAAGATAAGTATAGAAATTTTTATTTATAATTTTATATGAATTACAATGGAAGACTTCAATCTTCGTGATTGCATCAGCACCAATTGAACAAAGAGCACCAACTCTAACAACAGGGCCCAGCCTGGTTTTCTTAGCTCCAACTAAGGTGTGAGGTGTCCAAACCTCAAATGCAAGACTAAGCTTGCCTTCACATATTGATCACTGTCATCAACTCAGTCCACTATCAATCAACTGCTGCTCAATCAACTTGTCCACTGCTGTCACTATCATGTCAATTCAACTTGTCACTGTCATGTAAGTCTGCTGATGGATGTGCTCGAGATTAGAGAGTGGATATGCTTCATCAAAGTGCTGCTACTGTCCAGAACTACCTTCTTCAGAGCTTCCTCAAATACCTTGATGACTTTCAAGCGTTTCGATGCATTCAAGATGACCTTCAAACATTAGACTTGTGATATATGCTATGACTGTCAGAACCTTTAATACTGTACGTTGGTTGTCTTAAATTATCCTCACAACAAGGTTTAAGGGTCTTCAAAAGGTTCTGTGGATATATCTAAGATTCCTCCAGACATGCCGGAATTAGTAAGCTTACTTCTTTGTCATGTTCAAAGTATATTTAAAAAACAAGATTCAAAACCTTTATCTTCAATCTACTATCTTCCAATTGCTTCATGCTAGCTGAATTTCAGATCACTGAATGATTACATCAAGCTGTTCACAACTGTCGTCATCAAATTGTCAAATCAAAAGAACTATCACTGTCATGCTCCCAATAACATTACTGAAGACTGTCTCTATGCACTATTTGCTGCTTCTGTAGATTGCCCTTGTTTTACCACCGAAATTGCCTCAGAGAAGTCTGAATTTCAGAGCTAAACACTTTCTTCTTCAACTATTACAGCTGCTGCTCCTGGGCACTACTTCAGAGATGATCAAACTTGAAATTTTCACTTTTACTGTGGCTGCCTCAGACTAATCCGAAAATTGGAACAAGATATTAAAAAAAAATGTGTAAGATGAAAGGAATAGAAGTGTATAAATATAGGTTCAAAAATTTACTTCAAACTGAGCCAACCTGCCTTTAATTTAATTGAATTTTTAATTTTAAAAATCTTTTGGGGTATTTTATGGAGCCGACCTTGTAAAAATTAATGTATAATTTTTTTTATAACAGCTGGGTCGACTTGTTGGAGATTTTCATAGTACTTATTTAATTATCATGTCAAAAGCACAAGGGCTGGCATGACCAAGAGAAGACCACCAAGGGAGCAACTCCAATATATCAAGGATTTCATCATGGACTCCACATATCTTCATCAAGCTTATGGGCGTACAAGAGTTCCATAATACTTTGACAGCTGATCAAGGTCTTCATCTTCATGTGATCATCAATATTTGCCATGTTGACTAAGTGCAAGGCTCCATATCAAAAGTACCTCCATTTAGCTTGTGGGCAAAAGATCAACAAGCAACCAAGTGTGTGGGCTTCATGACCCCATCAAGCCACAGATGACCACAGAATGGGTCATTTGGACCACCTAGTGCTCGAAGGCACATACCAACTGTGAATGGTCTCCAATGCCCAAACTACCACAACCTAAGTAACCTGACACGAGGACACGAGACACGAAAGACACGGGGATTTGAGTGTCCGACACGGACACAGTGACCCCTGAAATCAGGACACGTAGGACACGTTATATATATATATATATATATATATATATATATATATATATATTTTAAATTATATATATTAAAAATATAGACATAGATCCAATTTTTTACAAATATTCAATATAAATCAAAATCAATGCACATTTAACATTAGTAATTACACATTTAAATCCTTCAAATCTTCTTCACCTCTACAACAATCACAATTTAGAGCCCTCTCCACACTTGTAAATGATAAAAAGAAAGTGAAAATTTTGATTTAAAGCAATTCTGGGCATTTTTTCAGTGGAAAACATGTCCTGATTCCAGGACACGTTGGTGACAGTGTGGGGCACGCATGTCCTAAATAGGGACATGCTGAAAAGTCGTGTCCAACACGCTCTGTGAGCGTGTTCGTGTTGGACACGGGACACGCAAGCCCTTTTGGATGTGTCCGGTATCTCAGACCACAACCAAACTTGTGCAACCTGCTTGCCATGTCATCAACCTTTGTCACTCCTTTGTCATTAATGGCTTGTCATCAATGACAAACTCTGGAGTATAACCCCCCTCCTACCTCTCCATTTAGCGGCAGGCATTTAAAGCCTTGCGGTTCTTTTCTTTTTACCCTATTTGAAAGCATTGTATTTCTTTTTGGCATTATGATAGTTGAGCTTAGATTTTCTATATTGGCTTTGCTTTATGCTTTTATAGGAGTGGCCTTTGTTCTGCCACTATGTATTGTGTTTGTGTACCGAGCAGTCGTGTTGAGCAACTTTGGCATTTTGTTGAATATTAATAAACTTTTCTCATCTCATCTCCCAGAACATGAATGAGTAAGATTCCTGTTTTCTCCCTTTTTTATTTGGTTTTCATCTTCTCCAGGAAACAGCATTTATCCATTTGTCCTTGGTTCCAGTATTGTGCCTGTTTGTTACTATTATAATCACTTCCCTTTCCAGTGCATTCTAATATGTAAATGTTCTAGTTTCTCTGTTGTGCAAATAAAAATGATCGAATCGAGAAAGATTTGCTGATCCTTTATTATAATTTATTGTATTGCTCTAGGTCTTTTTTGCAGTTGTTGGGGCCAATGGGAGCATTGTTAATGTTGTGAAGACTGCACCAGCCATTTTCCTGTTTTCTTTAATACAGGTTGCAGTTCATCTTGCTGTAATTTTGGGAGTTGGGAGAGTTCTAGGGTTGGAGCAAAAGCATTTGCTGTTGGCCTCAAATGCAAATGTTGGAGGCCCTACAACAGCTTGTGGAATGGCTACAGCAAAAGGTTGGAAGACATTAATAGTCCCAGGGATTCTTGCTGGAATATACGGAATATCGATTGCAACATTCCTTGCAATTATTTTTGGAGTGGTTGTTTTGAAACATATGTGAAATATGGGAGCAGGCAATTATTGTTTGCATATCCTCTCATTCAGCATCTTTATAATAATCTATGCAGTGGATGAATGTAAGAAGTGCAGAGTTTACTTATACATTTTCTATGTGAGTATATGCCACTTTGCCTATTGGAAAATTTCTTAGATTCAATATCGCCTTTCCTCTTAAGGTGTAATTCGTGGTAGAAGTTGAAGGTATTACAGTTTTCATGCTTGGAAGCCATCAAGTGGTTAGAAAAATTGTCACAACTAATTAGAAACAACAGATTTGCGTCTTGTGCTGCACTCGAACTCATTGAGAAAGTCTTCTTGATTTACCCATTCCCATGAATTCTTGATTTTTGAGAGAAATTGCTGATTTTGTGGCTTATATGAAAATTTGGTTCACCAATGCCTTACTGATCTGTTTCTTCAACGTTATTTAACCTGTCTCTCATTTTCTACAACCATTCTCCAGAAACCAAAACTTGATGATTGCCAGTTATGGCCATTGATAGTTTCAACGAAAGAAGTCCACAATGCAAATGTTGTTCTTAAGGAATCGCCTTAGCCTAGATGTCCAGCTGTTAGCAAGTCACAATTTCTTATACTTGACCTATTAGCTCATTGATACCTTCCTCCTACGTTTTCTGTTGACTTTTCAAATCTAGAGTACCCATCAAATTCATTGCAATGCAAATAAGCGGATAGCCGGACAAGCGCTCCCAGTGCTTGTAAATTTGTGCACAGGATATAATGTTGTTGCTCACATTTAATTGCCCTTCCCCTTTAATCTCCAAATTTTGGAACCAAATGGTCAATAATGGACACCTATGATGGGTTCCTGAGAGATATTTGATGGTCCTCCCTTGTCACATTTCTAGTGTGTTGTTATGAAATCATGAGTGTTTCCTGTTCATATAGAGTAATTATTAAGATCGGGTGCTGGATTATTTTGTCAAAGGAGGTGCTGATATTTCCCTCACCAGGATTTAATTTTCTCCAAGAGTGTAGTATTGTCTCCTGGGGCCACCATAGTTCTTTGTCCAGGTCAAGTACGATGTTAGCCATACAGTGTCACAGGGCATCCCATTTCTCAAGCTTGCAATTCTTTAAGCAGAGAGGCATTAGTAATGCAATAATACAATTTTCTTTTAAAATGCTTTAAAGATGATATTTTTACTAACCACTGTAATAATTTAATCTATACAGGGGCTTAGATGTGCATCATATATTGTAGAAGCAACTCATATGGTTCATATGATTAGTAAGATATATCAAAATATTTGATCGCCATATAACATACTCAAAATGGATGAAGTTACAATTTTTCCCCACAACCAATAAATGCATAATGTCATATCAGACCATCCAAATATGACATTTACATTGCAAATACCATATTAGTTCGGTTCATGAGTTCTTGTTAGCACATCGTTGTGAATTTGTGGAGGAAATGAGAAAATTACATTATAGTGAGAAGTATAAAAAATGAGAAAATGAAGACTGATAACAACACTTAGATTTCCATCTGTCTATTGCTTCAAAACCATAAGAGGGCCCAACGTGGAATGATCCATCCTAGTTTTGGTTGTGGCCACATCCACATAATTAACAACAGATCACCTGCCACCCACTGTCAACCAATTTGCAGTATGTTAGTGTTGAGGTTTGGAAAATCGCATGTAACAATAGCTAGGCATTCTCCCCAGTAAACATTTCCAACTAGCCCGTTACTGCTTGGTATGGGGAATCCGTCCGGTTTACGGTCCGGCTACCGTAGGTCAAGTAATAAAATGCAAGGTTTTACCAGTTACGGTCCGGTCCACCGTGTATATTTTTTAGTTTTTTGAATTTAAGTATGATATGCAAGTGCCTATCTAAGAATGCAGATTGATAGAGATAACGAGGAGTGGTCACAATGTGATGCGCAGGTTCTTACCTCTCGTCTTAACTCTCTCGCATCTAAATCACACACAACAAGAAAACTAAAAGTAACTATCTAACCTATCCCTATGGAGCAAGATTATCATTTATCAATGAGTAATGTATTTCTGCACATGCATTAAGAAAAATCACAGATAGTTGTTACTTATTTCAAAACACATGAACATTAATAGATATGTGAACAACAAGATAGCTTATTGTTTATGAAAAGTCTTTATTACTCATAGTGGAAATTTCATAGAATACACTAGAGTGCATTCATAACAAGAACATAGGTTCAAAGAGTTAGAACGATCTCACAGTTAATGGACATATGCTGAAAACGAAATGGTTCACATTCAACAAATCCATAGCACAGCATTTGAAACCTTCCACCAAGCTTTCTCCAACAGGAAACTTGTAATTCTTTATTGCAAAAGGAAATAGTTCTTCTTACAACATACTCTCACAAATCTATCTGGGAAAAAGTCATTTCTTACATCTAACTCTTCTATATTTATACAAAAAAAACAAAACCTTTGGGCTGCCCCCTATGACCTTTGGGCTCCCCCCCAACCGTTCATTTTCACAATTTTGTCTTTTTAGTGAGTGCTCATGACTTATACAATACGTTACATTTTAGATTAAGATTTAAGAGCACTTTATAAAGAAAGACCAGCTTGGTAACTGATGAAATTTTTCCAAGTCTGGGCCTCTATTTCTATTGATCTGTTGAGATCTCAGACTCTTACTTTCTTCTTCGCTTTCGTCATCTCTGCTTCTTCATTGTTGCCTCCTTTCTTCTGCTTTGTCTTCCAAACATATCTTCTTTGCAGCAGCAATCCCCAAGCTAGGTCTAAAAAATCCTCTAAGTCCGTCTGTAGTTAAAACGAAAAACTCATCATTAATTTGGACTACATTCAAGATCTATCTAACTTTTCAATAAAACATAAACCACACTATCAATAAAACTAATCATCGAATGTGAGGCCCTGTACTGTGTTCTCATCGCGAAAACCCTAACTTGATAAAAAACAGAAACCTTTGTCGCCCATAAAATAGGGTAAAATCTACAAAAAACGGCGGGAAAAACCCTCACTAGTGGGAAAAAATTAAGCATCGGGCTGACAATCTCCTCATCGGTGAATATAACAACTATATGTCGGATGGTTAGTTTACTGAGCAGCCGCAACAGCGGAAGACGTACTGACTACAACTTCCGCGACCAAATAAAACATCGGCGATCGGAAGCTCTAAGGTGTATGCATCGGCGGATTCCACATCTAACGGCAAGTGGCACCTCTAAACATCGGGCCTATAAATCACTATGCAGCCGCAATGGCGGAAAGCATTCAAACTACGGCTTCCATGATCAAATGAAAACTTCGACGATTGGAAGAACTAAGGACTCATGCATCGACGGGATAGTTTACTAGAAAGTCGCAACGATGGATGTCAAACCAACTACGGGTCCCGGTAATCATGAAACCATCAGCGATCGGAAGCTTTATCTACTATGTATCGGCGACTTAAAACTCAACGCTGCTGCCGTGTCGGCAACGTAAAGGACTAGCCCTCCGATCAATTGTCAAACATCGCTCTGATAGCGATAAAGTGAAAACAAGTCAAAGGTTTAAATAGTAAAAACCACAAGGAGCAACAGGCCACGGATTGACGAGAATAAGAGCTGTCCATTGGAGGCATAGAGGACTAATGCCCCGATTCCTTCGTCAAATGACTTCTGACAGCGATAAAATCAAATCATCGAAAAACAAAAGGTTTGAGCAATAAAGCCACGAAATCGGCGAGGATAAAACTGTCCATCGGAACGTTCTCTGTTTTCCTTCCGCAACGGCGGCAATATAGAAGACTAATGCCCCGATGCACACATTAACAAACTTCCGACAGCGAAAAATTATCGAAAAAAAAAAGCGTTAAGTGATCAAACCGAGGAATCGACGAAAATAAGAACTATCCATCGGGACATTCATTGTTTACCTTCCGCAACGGCGGCTGCGTAGAGAACTACTACCTCGATTCATACATAAATAGGCTTCCAACAGCGATGAAGGAAATCATTTTCAAATCAAAAGGACATCATTTTCAAATCAAAACTTTAAACTCCTCAGTCAAAAGCATTGGCAGACGAAAAACAGTTTTCCGAAAAGTAGGAAAACAGTTGACCTCAATTCAACTTCAAACAATCAATCTTTGTAGCGGAGGGAAAAACAGAGTTCAGCAATCCAAACAATCCCAGGCAAGATAAAATAAAAAAGGAGGGTCCAAAATTTTAAAAATTTGGGAAAAAAGTTGCAGCTGCAACAATTGGCGACTACCTGGTGAACACAGATCTTTGGACAATTTCTTCCTTAAGTAGCAGACTGCTTGACAATAAAACCAACATGTTGAATTCTTCTAGATGTCTGGATTTCCTAAATGGCAAATGTATGTACTTTTAATCATTGATGATAGTCCAATTTAGGGAAAAAATGGGAACCAAGACTTCAAAGTTTAGATAACTCTTTTGAGGCCAGGAATATGAATTTCAATTTTACCTCTGTTTTCGGGTAGCTCCCAGCTTGAACACCACAGGATTGTAACATATGGTAAACAGAAATATTCGTTTGTTCCACATTCCCATGCCATTTGGCACTTTTGTGCTTTTGGACTTTTTGTCCTTTTTGAGTCCTCCTGCATGCCTTTCTTTCTGAATTTTTATTCAGGCTCCTCTATCCATAGTGTCCTTTTGTGTGAGAGATGTATTTAATTTTCAGCTCACGGACGGAGAAGAACTTTGGCAATTTTGTACCCATATGGTTCAGTACTTTGTTTTGATACATATTGCTTTCTTATGAGATTTTTTACTCTTATTTTCCTTTTGGATTTCAATTTTTGGCATGGGATCATTTATATATATTATACTATTTATCCTGCTTCCTTTCCATGGGTCTTTTGCTGTCACCTACTGAGACATTTTTAAATGTGAGATGGATGGAGCCTCGAAATAGTATTCCAGACCTTTTGATCCTGAGTTATTTTACAAGGATTAAGTAGGACTTCAATGTGTTCATAGCCATTTAGGAAAACTGCTAAACTAGAAGAAATTCTTTTAGATAAATCAATAGTACACAGTCTTATAATCAAAGATTTTAGTTAATCCAAAATTCTGATGCTCTCCATGCAACCAAAAGTTTGCTTCTTTTATTGAAATCAATCAAATTCTAACTAAAAACAAACAGAAATAAAATAAATCAAAATAAACAACCGAATTAGTTTATTTATGTACAAGATAATCAAGAAATAAAAATCAAGAAAAATAAAGTTTGAGAACTAAACCACTAATTGGTCAGTTCTCTACCCACCCCTGTAAATCTGGCAACTTGTAAGTTGAGGGGCTAGGCTTGACTGCAAATTGAAAAGGCCTACCCATTATCTAGTTCTAAGAAACTTGAAATAAAAACTACGTCTGAAACTAAATCTACTATTTTACAGTCAATCTCATCAACCCGTGAAAATCGAAGGAGATCGGGCTGGGTGTCAGATATGTTGCTGGCTTCTTCCGCTTGGTAGTTTCCCGGCTCTAGTTCAATGAAGTAATTTCCCAACACAGAATTCACTGGTTCATTTTTACCCTCCAACTGAGTAACATTGTGCTTCATGTGGGGTTCTCTTAATACTTTTATTTGATTGGGAGTTCCCTTATAAGGCAACCACAGATGTGACCAATCTGATGCAAAATATCCATTTAGCTTTGCTGACCAATCCCGACTCAAAACAAGTCCATAAGCCTCAGGTATGTCTGCTACTACAAT
This sequence comes from Pseudotsuga menziesii, assembly GCA_001517045.1. Lineage (NCBI taxonomy): Eukaryota > Viridiplantae > Streptophyta > Pinopsida > Pinales > Pinaceae > Pseudotsuga > Pseudotsuga menziesii. Next base: position 60,895 of record LPNX010815124.1, on the reverse strand, counting down.
ATCGATGAACTAACATACCTTTTCATTTGAAGATAAGCGAATCAGAACATCTTCCGTTTCCCCAATTACCTTCAGAGATGTCCTATCTAACTGAATAACCTGCCAGGTGGATGGTTTAGGTTGTCCATTTATCTTCTTGCAGACTGAAAGTGGCATAACATTGACTGATGCCCTTGAGTCTGCTAAACAGTTGTGCATGTTATGGTTGAAAATCTCAAAAGTTAGAAGAAATGGTGGGGTTTTGTACCTAAACTTACCTCCCACACTTGCTTCACCAATTTCTTCTTTTTCAAGTTGGTTGTCAGTGGGAAGCTTTTCCTCTGGTACTTCAAGTGCTTTTAACAATTTTTCTTTCTGCTGAGGCACATTACACATTTCAAACAGTGAGATATTCGCCTTAGTCCTTTTAATATCCTCCATAATATCATACCCCATCTTATGTTCTTTGAGATTCTTTTTTACATTATCAATCTTCTCTTCAACAGGCTTAACAGGCATGTTGATTTTCTTTGGATTTTGACTCGTAATGGTGAATTCAGGTATTTTCTCAGCTGTGTTGTTCTTATGTATCTTCTTCACATTCTCTTGTAATTTCTTAATCTTCGGAAGTATTGAATTGTCTTTATTTAACAAACCTTGACTTCTCGTTGTCACATTTGTTTCTGATGTTTCTTCTTGTTTTAGTGAACCTTCCTCTTCTGTATCAAATAGTGAGACATATTCCCATAAAACCAGAGCATCCTCTTCTTGTTTTTCTGTGGATTTATTACCTTTTTCTTCCTCATCATCAGCTTCTGTTAGTTTGGAGTCCAATAGCTGATTCATTACTAATGTCATCAAATTTATCCATTGAGGACAATTTTTCTCAGAATGGGGTTGCTGATGAAAGGTGCAAAAATTATCCATACCTTCCTCAGTTAAATTCATTGATGCAACACTGTGTGGAGGAGGTTTAGATTGATTGTTGTCTTCTCTCCTTTTATAATAAGGCTTATATGCTTTCTTAACCTCATTTTCTTTTTCCAAATCTATCACTCTGTTAGATAGCTTCTGCATCATTTTCAACATTCCTTCAAAGTCATGTGACTGCTCCTCCTTAGGCTTAGTGAGTAGTAAGGCTCTCTTACCAAAAGTTTTTTCTTCCGACTGCTCAAGATAATCTTCTATGCTCTTTTTTTCAGCTTCTACTCTCTCGGCTTCTTCATAAGTTTCTGATAATGTAGGTTTAACTGTCATCTTGGCAAACATGGCCAAGTCAGGCCCTAGAGTTGAAGTATAGTATTCAATCAGAACTTTATTAGAGGGCTTATCAGCTGCAGAATTTTTTTTAAGATAAGCAGCAAACCTTTGAGTGAAACTATGCACTTTTTCTTTTCTTTCTTTCTTTAAAGTGCATAACCCTTTCATTAGAGCTGCATGAGTTTTCTGGGCTACATATTTACTTCTGAATATTCTTTCAAATGTGTCCTAGTTTGTGATTGAATTTGCAGGAAGAGCAAAATACCATGAGGCTGCTGCTCCTTTCAGGGTATGTGGAAACAATCTGCAGACTACATCTTCATGTTCTCCAGCCCTTAGTCCTTCCATAGCCAGGTAAAAACTTTGCAAATGATCGTCTACCAAGATTTTTTCATTGGGGTCAAACATATGCAACATTTTCTCAAAAGCTTGAGGAAAATCATGCAAAGGAGGTGCCAGGTTTAAAGGTGACATAGCCTTCCAAGCAGGTGGTGGATTTGGTGGGTTGGGTGGCTGATTTGCGTTTACATTAGCCATGATTTTGAGTGGAGAATGAGGTGGTGAATGAACAGGTGAACAGTAAGGTGTATCTAAGTCCAACTGATTCAGAGGTTGAACAACTCCCTGTAAGGTTGTTTCTACCAGTTCTTCAAAATCTTCAACCAACACTGCGTCTTCCAATATAGGGCGGTCTTTTTTCCGATATGCCCTTCTGTGTAAGGCAAAGATAATCGGTAATCCATTGATCTTCTTCGCATAAGCCTTAGTAATTCTTCTCAAATCGTCAACTACTTCGTTATCGACAGAATACAAATACTCTTCACCCTTCTCGTTAGGAATTGGACTGGGAAACAAACTACTCTCAGAACTGTTACCCGTGGAGTAATTTCGAGGAAATGGGTTTTCTCGGCCAGCCATGCACTGGCGGCCCTCCTTCTAGCGCCAAAAACTGTAGAGGCCTGGAAAATCGCAGGCAACAACATCTAGGGATTCTCCCTAGTAAACGTTCCCAACTAGCCCGTTACTGTTTGGTATGGGGAATCCGTCCGGTTTACGGTCCGGCTACCATAGGTCAAGTAACAAAATACAAGGTTTTATCAGTTACGGCCCGGTCCACCGTGTATATTTTTTACTTTTTTGAATTTAAGTATGATATGCAAGTGCCTATCTGAAAATGCAGATTGATAGAGATAACGAGGAGTGGTCACAATGTGATGTGCAGGTTCTTACCTCTCGTCTTAACTCTTTTGCATCTAAATCACACACAAAAAGAAAACTAAAACTAACTATCTAACCTATCCCTAGGGAGCAAGATTATCATTTATCAATGAGTAATTTATTTCTGCGCATGCATTAAGAAAAATCACAGATGGTTGTTACTTATTTCAAAACACATGAACATTAATAGATATGTGAACAAGAAGATAGCTTGTTGTTTATGAAAAGCCTTCATTACTCATAGTGGAAATTTCATAGAATAAACTAGAGTGCATTCATAACAAGAACATAAATTCAAAGAGTTAAAACGATCTCATAGTTAATGGACATATGCTGAAAACGAAATAGTTCACATTCAACAAATCCATAGCACAACATTTGAAACCTTCCACCAAGCTTTCTCCAACAGGAAACTTGTAATTCTTTATTGCAAAAGGAAATAGTTCTTCTTACAACATACTCTCACAAATCTATCTGGGAAAAACTCATTTCTTACATCTAACTCTCCTATATTTATACAAAAAAAAAACAAAACCTTTGGGCTCCCCCCCAACCGTTCATTTTCATAATTTTGTCTTTTAGTGAGTGCTCATGACTTATACAATACGTTACATTTTAGATTAAGATTTAAGAGCACTTTATAAAGAAAGACCAGCTTGGTAACTGATGAATTTTTTCCAAGTCTAGGCCTCTATTGCTATTGATCTATTGAGATCTCAGACTCTTATTTTCTTCTTCGCTTTCTTCATCTCTGCTTCTTCATTGTTGCCTCCTTTCTTTTGCTTTGTCTTCTAGACATATCTTCTTTGCAGCAGCAATCCCCAAGCTGGGTCTAAAAAATCCTCTAAGTCCGTCTGCAGTTAAAACGAAAAGCTCATCATTAATCCGGACTACATTCAAGATCATCTAACTTTTCAATAAAACATAAACCACACTATCAATAAAACTAATCATCGAATGTGAGGCCCTGTACTGTGTTCTCATTGTGAAAACCCTAACTTGATAAAAAAAGGAAACCTTCGTTGCCCATAAAATAGGGTAAAAGCTCACAAAAAACGGCAGGAAAAACCTTCATCGGTGGGAAAAAACTAAGCATCGGGTTGACAAACTCCTCATCGGCGAACGAAACAACTATATGTCGAATGGTTAGTTTACTGAGCAGCCGCAACGGTGGAAGACATACTGACTACAACTTCCGCGACCAAATAAAACATCGGCGATCGAAAGCTCCAAGGTGTACGCGTCGGTGGATTCTACATCTAACGGCAAGCGGGACCTCTAAACATCGGGCCTATAAATCACTATGCAGCCGCAATGGCGGAAAACATTCAGACTACGGCTTCCGTGATCAAATGAAAACTTCGGCGATCAGAAGAATTAAGGACTCATGCATCAGCGGGATAGTATACTAGAAAGCCGCGACGACGAATGTCAAACCAACTACGGGTCCCGGTAATCATGAAACCATCGGCGATCGAAAGTTTTAACTACTATGTATCGGCGACTTAAAACTCAACGCTGCTGCCGTGTCGGCAATGTAAAGGACTAGCTCTTCGATCAATTGTCAAACATCGCTCCGATAGCGATAAAGCGAAAACAAGTCAAAGGTTTAAACAGTAAAAACCACAAGGAGCAACAAGCCATGGATCGGCGAGAATAAGAGCTGTCCATCGGAGGCATAGAGGACTAATGCCCCGATTCCTTTGTCAAATGACTTCCGACAACAATAAAATCAAATCATCGAAAAACAAAAGGTTTGAGCAATAAAGCCACGGAATCGACGAGGATAAAACTGTCCGTCGGAACGTTCTCTGTTTGCCTTCCGCAACGACGGCAATATAGAAGACTAATGCCCGGACGCACACATAAGCAGACTTCCGACAGCGAAAAATTATCGAAAAAACAAAGCGTTAAGTGATCAAACCGGGGAATTAGCGAAAATAAGAACTATCCATCGGGACGTTCATTGTTTAGCTTCCGCAACGGCGGCTGCGTAGAGAACTACTGCCCCGATTCACACTTAAATAGGCTTCCGATAGCGATGAAGGAAATCATTTTCAAATCAAAACTTTAAACTCCTCAGTCAAAAGCATTGGCAGACAAAAAACAGTTTTCCGAAAAGCAGGAAAACAGTTGACCTCAATTCAGCTTCAAACAATCCAAATTTGTAGCGGAGGGAAAAACAAAGTTCAACAATCCACACAATCCCAGGCAAGATAAAATAAAAAAAGAGGGTCCAAAATTTTAAAAAATTGGGAAAAAAGTTGCAGCTGCAACATCTAGTTCAAACCAAAGTTTATTTTTTTATTAATTTGTAACTAGTTCTAAATAATACCATAATTTTAAAATGTAAGACAAAACTGATCTGAGACCATAAATATACCCTTGATTGTTTCAATTAAGTGAATTAAATAAATCGATTAATTACTAATTAATGTTGTCATATTTGGAATAGGAAAACATATGAAATAACAAAGCAAAGCATGGTAGAACAAGGATTTGACATCTTGCAAGAAGCCATGGAGATAAGTAAAAAAAAGTTTACTTTGTAACATAATTGAAAAACAACATTATGAATTTGGTGGCAAAATTTATAGAAATAAATAATTAACAAAATCGACTTTCAACACCACTACCTGGACCTTAACTTCTTGTATGCACTTAATGACCTTTTTTCCTAGCTTATAAAATACAATGTAAGTTATTATGTAAATCAATTAGTTGTGATAGATATATAATTGCAAATGTAAGATATAAACTATAAATTTTATCGTCCATCCATTTAGAATTGCCAAACTGGACTCTAAATTGGTGTATGGTGTTGAGCATGGTTGTCATTGATGTCAAGTCTGAAGGCATTAATGACAAAGTTTGTGGTTGTTGATGACATGGGAGCACTAGGTGGTACACGTTACCCATTCTGTGGTCATTTGTTGAAGGCATTGTGCCTTGATGCCCTTGCTGATGAATGCATGCTTCTTGGAACCACTTAATGATGCCCTTGGTTGTGGAGCCTATTGCACCTGAAGAAATAATTGATGAAGCTCTTAATGATGATGACTGATTGGTAATATGATCTTTGGTACCATTATGGTTATGGAGACATGATGGAACATTTTATGAAAAGCACTTACTTTGTTATGGATGCAAAATGTTGACATGGAGCCCTTGAAACCAATGAAGAGTTCTTTGGTACACATGGCTATATTTTTGTGTGGTTGAGATGTTGGTAACTTTGTTGTTGAAGCCCTTGAAAAACTATTAAGTCCACAAGCTCATTGAAGGAAGCATTTGTTGGTGAGTCCTTATGATCCTCTCGCTTATGGTAACTTGGATTTTGCACACATGATGAGAAAACCCCAGAAAGCCTTGAATGGTTAAAACTTGATGTGGCAAGAAAAACAATTAATAATGCCTTGGAGAAGGGCCCCACTCAACCTTTGATGTGGATTGGTAGTTACTTTGAAATAGAATGACCCCTTGGAGAAAACAACCGTAAGGTAACGCTGCCTTAAAAAGGGGGTTGTGTGCACATTGTTCGAAATGGAGGTTGAACATAAAGTATTGAAAACTTTTTGAAGCATTATTATATAATATACAAGTATGTCATCTTGCTAAAGGATTTCAATCAGTATTAATCCAAGTTCAAAGTCGGCTCAGTAAAATACATCATGGAAAATTTGTATAAATAGTTGGGTAACACCCTCATTTTTGTGAATGGTGAATGTGAAGTTCTAACTCTGAATTTTGGGTTTATTGGACCATTGAGGCAGCCACAAGAGTATTTTACTGTGCAAGTGTTTGAACATGATAATTATGTGAAGACTGATTTCAGTGGGGGCATCGAAGGACACATTAGCAGCCCATGTTTTGAAATATTTTAACTCTGATTCGTTGAAATTTTGTTGTAAGGAAAAAAAACTTTTGATAAATAAAGTGTTGATCTTATTCAAAGCTATAGCACAAAAGGATTCATTGAAAGCAACTCTCTGTCCTAAGTTTGTGTGAATAAGCAAGGTGTTTGTGAAGATGAAGGTATGTTCTTTCTGAAGCATAAACAATTCACAAAACACTTCAAGTTTTGGTTAAAGACCGTCTTTCCAAGATCCGAAAGAAGACATCTAAAGACACAGATACATATACAAGTATACTGATTTTTTTATTATCTTGCACTCTACTCTGAGATAGTCATAGCACTATTATAAAGGCACTTACAGTGGCAACCAAAGGAGTATGTACAAGTGAAGGTCTAAACTTATTCAAGCAGGTATATGATTATCAAAAGTTTGTGAAGCATAAGTTGATTGTGTGACCTGAATTGAATGGTTGAAGCATTTAGAGAAGAGCACTGAATTGGATCTTGACCAAATTAAGTTGACTTTGGTTGAGTGAGTTTGAAGACAGTGATATCAGAGATGACTAAACAACGACAACATTGACAATGACAATTTAGTATTAGTACAACAGTTGATGAAAAGTGATAACTTGGCTTGATAGTTCAACATAACAATGAAAATGACTTCTTAGATACGACAGTGTGACATGGCAGTGACAAGTTGACGACGACGATCAATATGTGATAGCAAACTAAGCCTTGCATATATGAGGTTTAGATACCTCACCTCTTCTTAGTAGGAGCTAAGAAAACCAGGATGAGTCATGTTGTAAGAGTTGGTGCCCTTTGGTCAGCTGCTGTTGATGTAATCACGAAGATTGAAGTCTTCTATTATAGATTATATAACATTATAAATAAAATTTACTATACTTGTCTTCTAATGTGTCTCTTGTTATGATCCATGTTGATGACATGCTTATGTATATATATGGCATGTGTTAGTGTAATGTGAATGATGAACTCTGCTTAACATTATTGAGAAGTGAAAACAGTCTAGAGTTGCTAGCACACTGATTCACCCCTCCTTCTTAGTGTGCCATTGTTTCCATCAATTGTTATAAGAGTCTACCTTCACTACAAGCTTTGCCAGCTTGAAGGAGATTTATGGGCACACTATGGATGCACAAGCAAAGTTCCACAACAATGATGTTCTAGTATTTTACGTGACATTATTTTAGTTGGAGAAGAAAGATGAAACCTTACTTGAAGAAGTTTGGTGTTTGGGAGATTGTGATCAATCCACCGTTCCGTTCAATAAGAAGACCAAGTCAGCTGCACAGAAAGAAGTCAAGAAGGGCAACACCACTACTTTGAAAATTTTCATGGATGGACTCTCAAGCTCGGTCAAAGAGAGTGTAGGGGAACACACTTCAACCAAATACCTATGGTTTAAGTTGGAAAGTGAATACCAAAGAGGAAGACAAGACATCAAAAAAACAAAGCAGGAAATAGAAGTCAAGCTTAGTAAAGATGTGAGACAAGAAGAAAAGTAAGTGTAAGCATTAGACATCAATGAAGGTAAGGATATTTCTGATTACAGTAGCATTGATTGTGATGACATTGAAAATGATCTTGAAGATGTTAATAAATATGTCCTAACACATCTTTTAATGAACATTGATCTCGAATGCAATTTGAGGCTTAAAAGATCTTGAGGTCCTTCGAAAATTACCAAAAAAAGATTATGGATCTGCTCAAGAAACTCAATCACGTGAGAACAAGTTTAAAAGTTGAGTTGGAAGGCAAAGAAGATGAAATTGAAAGATAAACACCAAATTGATCAGTCAAGCAAAAGAACGAGAAAAGCCTAGTGAAGATTCAAAAGAGCTTGAAGAAACAAGGAAGGCTAGCGTCAATTTGAAGATTCAACTTGAGGAAACCAAAATGATAGAGAAAGTAAAAACCAGTTTGATGAAAACAATAAGACTTGTCAAAAGATTTAAATGGAAGTGGTTGATCTTAGGAGGAAGAATGAAAAGGAAAATTCCTATGTTAAGTTCAATAATAGTTCTGTCATCCTAGATGAGATCTTAGATTGTTAAAAATCCTTTTTTGACAAATCTGGCTTGGTTACAACAAGAAAACATAAAACTATGAAGATATCTCAAATACTCCTAAGAAGACCGAAGCAAGCTCATCATCTCTCAAAAGTGAAAGCGAAGTTGCTCCTCACATACCTGCAACAGACATCAGAAAATTTGGAGGACATCAAGGAGTTAGTCCTACTTCTCAAAGCAAGTTTAGAAAAGAGACATCCTCAAGGTGGGATCAGGCATCCAGGTATGAAAATAGTTTCAATGACTATTGCTACTCCTATAATGATTTTGGTCATAAGGCATTGGATTATAGATTCTATGAAAGAAGTAGATGTTGGACTTGTAATCGTGTTAGCCATATTGCTACAAATTGCCACACCATGAGATGTTACAATTGCTATGGCTTTGGTAACAAAGCCCAAGACTGTGCAAGTTCAATAAGACAACTTATGATCAGTCCTATATACATATCAGCAAGGAAAACCAATGAACCATGGAAGAAGAATAATAAATGAAGAATTGAAGCCCAAAAGACGTGCTCAAATTCAAGGACACTCTCAGGTATGGGTGAAAAAAAATGTTGTGTTGAATGTGAATGAAGTTGATTAGTGCAAAGAATATGGCTTCCATATGACAAGCCAAGTTTGAGGTCTTTCAAAGAACTTGGTATAGTTTGAGTTCATGGAGTTTGGAGGATGGACTTGAAGGTAAATGATTGATACTCCAAGCAAAGAAACATGTCCAAGGATCGCAATTACAGTCAGCATGTTGATAGGGGGAGTCAGAGTAATCTCATGAAGTGAGAGATAGCTGCAAAGGATAGTAGCAACATCCACATATATGAAGACTCGAGCTAAGTCTAAACCCAAGCAGTTCTTATGAAGTCAAAGTAGACAGAGTTTAAAGAGCACTCATTGGATGTGTAGAGTTTGGAAACCACAACAAAAGGTGAGGATTGAATTGAAATTGTTAACATTTCATGGAAGGTTGTGGGCTCAACATATTGGATCCCAAACATGATATGCATCAAGAAGGATAAAGACGAAACAATGGTAGAGGTAGTAGTTGAAGCTAATGAAGTGAAGCAACATGGTGATGTTTGGAGGATTGTCCTTGATGCATGCTTACCTTTTATGAATTTATTGAATGATTGTTGATGCATTCCTTATAACATCCATAAAATGTACTGATGAATCTCTCTAGATTTGAAATGATTGGCAATGATCTCTTCAAGAAACACTTGTTGTTGGTATCTGACTATATGACTTATATTAGGGATATAGTTGGTTATAATCCAACTTGACATAAGGAGAGCCCTTGATGATTGGCATGAGAAGTGCATGATTTTGTTAAGGCATTCAAAGATTAGAAGCAGCAGGAAATTGTTGATCTGCAAGACAAAGAGTTCAGAAGTGAAACTACGACGTCAACATTGTTCAAACATCAAGAGTATTATAGGAGAAGATTGGCTGATTGGTTGCAACACTGGATCTGTTGTTCTTACTGGTGCATCTTGACTAATGCAGGATCAGTCTTTCACTATCAAAGTTGGTTGAGAATTAAAGCTATTGTTCTATTGCAGATCAAATAAGAAGGCATCACAAGTGAAATATTTGGAAGTCTTAACTCTGAATCAGGGTTCTTAAGGAAGTTAAAGCCTTAATTTTGTGTATGCTTTGAACAAATCATCAAGCACTAAATTTTGGGCATACAAAGACAAGGCTAGTCATTAAAGCTATGATTTTTGAATTTGAAGACAAACTGTAGTTTGACCAAGCTCTATTTTGATGACTGCTGTAGCAAAGATGGAAGACAAAGGTGAATTCCTTAGCTAGCGGAAGCATTCGACCTATTTTGGAGCAGAGATATAGGGACAAAGATCAAGCAGTAATACCATGGCCAAGATAATATAACCAAGGTTGATGGAAACTACAACTAAAGGTGATGACCAAATTCAAAACTGTAAGCATCTAATGAAATATTATGGGTTCAACATATTATTAGATGATTGTCGATGAAATGCTGATAAAGTGACAACCTTTGAAGCAACATATTGAAAATGATGACAACGTATGATGACAATAACAACTTACAACACTTGGTTGACATGAAAATGGATAGAATTTTATCATGTCAAAGGTACAAATCGAGTTGTCTAAGACAACAACAATGTACTCACGGTCTAGTGTTGGAAGGAAGAGTAATTTCAGTAAAAAATTTAACCTGGGCAAAGGGCAACAAAACTAAGGGTCCAATCGAGTAAACAAGAAGGAACAAGCCAAGAAGATAGCTACAACAGTTAGAAGGGGCACTCATCTCATGCATACTTGTCACAGCTGAAGGCCTTTTAGTTTCATGTAATTCCAAGTAGCTTGAAAGAACCTTTTGGGCATCACTGCAGAAGGTCAAGTGAAAGAAGGAAGGATTTACTAAGTTGTGGTTGATGAAATTTAAGGTGACCTCTTGTGTTATGAGTTGATTCTTGACTGTGCTTAGGAGCTCTCCTTGATTGAATTTTCTTTGAAAATTGGACATAGACTTGAATAAGTCTTAATGGTCCTTCAGATATATTTTGATGCTTAGAGTTGGCTGTGGTTGGAGTTAAGTATTTGATTGTTTTGAAGGACCATTGGGTCACTTATGTATCAGTCATGTTAAAATATTTCCTCTGAAGGCCATCAAAACCAGTCCCTTCATTGTTGTAGATTACAGATTAAGGATGACTTGACAACCATAACAATGAGCAAGATCTCAGGGGGAGCATGTAATGATTAACAACTACAGAAGCATACCTGACAGGGGGAGCATATAGCTTAGTAAATGAAGCAGTCTACATGAAAGGGGGAACAAACATTTCAGCATGATCTTAGGAAGTATTCCAACATACAATTTTTTTGGGGCATTGTGAAGATTTTAATGAAAGTTTGGCCCTTTGTCATTAATGTCAAATGAGGAGAGTAATTGAAGAGTTGTTGCCATCAATGACAAAGGGGGAGTTTGTTGAGCATGATTGTCATTGATGTCAAGTCTAAATGCATTAATGACAAAGGTTCTGGTTGCTGATGACATAGGAGCACTAGGTGGTACAAATGACCCATTATGTGGTCATTTGTTGAAGGCATTGCGCCTTATGCCCTTGTTGATGAAGGCATGCTTCTTGGAACCACTTAATGATGCCCTTGGTTGTGGAACCCATTGCACTTGAATAAATAATTGATGAAGCTCTTAATGATGATGACTGATTGATAATATGATCTTGGTACCATTATGATTATGAAAACATGATGGAACCTTGTATGAAGAGCCTTTACTTTGTCATGGATGCAAAATGTTGAGATGGAGCCCTTGAAACAATTGAAGAGGCCTTTGGTAACTATCGCTATCTTCTTGTGTGGTTGATATGGTGGTAACTTTGTTGTTGAAGCCCTTGAAAAACTATTAAGTCCACAAGCTCATTGAAGGAAGCGTTTGTTGGTGAGTCCTTATGATCCTCTCATTTGTGGTAACTTGGATCTTGTACACATGATGAGAAATCCCTAGAAAACATTGAATGGTTAAAACTTGATGTGGCAAGAAAAACAACAAATAATTCCTTGGAGAAGGGCCATGCCCAATCTTTGATGTGTATTGGTAGTTACTTTGAAATTGAATGACCCCTTGGAGAAAGAAACCTTAAGGTAATGCTGCCTTAAAAAGAGGTTGTGTGCACATTGTTTGAAATGGAGGTTGAACATGAATTTATTGAAATTTTTTTGAAGTATTATTATATTATATACAAACATGCCAACCTTCTTAAATATTTCAATCAATATTAATCCAATTGAAAAGTCATCTTAGTAAAATACACCATGGAAAATTAGAATAAATAGGTGGGTAACGCCCTCATTTTTGTGAATGGTGAGTGTGAAGTTCTAGCTCTGAATTTCAGGCTTACTAGACCATTGAGGCAGCCACATGAGTATTTTACTATGCAAGTTTTTGAACATGATAGTTATGTGAAGATTGATTTCAGTGGGGGCATCCAAGGACACATTAGCAGCCCATGTTTTGAAATATTATAACTATGATTTGTTGAAACTTTTTTGTAAGGCAACCAACATTCTGATAAATAAAGTGTTGATCTTATTCAAAGCTACAGTACAAAATGATTCATTGAAAGCAACTTTCTGTACTAAGTTTGTGTGAATAAGCAAGGTGTTTATGAAGATGAAAGTATGTTCTTTCCCAAGCATAAACAATTCACAAAATACTTCAAGTTTTGGTTAAAGACAATCTTTCCAAGATCTGAAATAAGACATCTAAAGGCACAGATACATATACAAGTATACCAATTTTTATTTTTATCTTGCACTCTACTTCGAGACAGTCGTAGCACTATTACAAAGGCACTTACAGTGGCAGCCAAAGGAGTATGTACAAGTGAAGGTCTAAACTTATTCAAGCAGGTATATGATTATCATAATTTTGTGAAGTAGAAGTTGATTGTGTTCAAAAGTTATTATGTGACCTGAATTGACTGGTTGAAGGATTTAGAGAAGAGCATTGAATTGGTTCTAGACCATATTAAGTTGACTTTGGTTGAGTGAGTTTGAAGACAGTGATATTAGAGATGAAAAAACAATGATAACATTGATAGTGAAAGTTTAGTATTAGTACAACAGTTGATGACAAGTGATAGCATGGCTTGATAGTTCAACATAAAAATGAAAATAACTTCTTAGATATGACAGTGTGACATGGCGGTGACAGGTTGATGATGACAATAAATATGTGATAGCAAGATAAGCCTTGCATATCTGAGGTTTGGATACCTTAGTTCTTCTTTGTTGGAGCTAAGAAAATCGGGTTGGTTCTTGTTGTAAGAGTTGGTGCTCTTTGGTCAATTGGTGTTGGTGTAATCATGGAGATTGAAGTCTTCCATTGTACATTTTATAAAGTTATAAATAAAATTTACTATACTTGTCTTGTGATGTGTCTCTTGTTATGATCCATGTTGATGACATGCTTGTGTAGATATATGACATGTGTTAGTGTAATGTGAATGATGAACTCTGCTTAACATTATTGAGAAGTGAAAAAAGTCTAGTGTTTCTAGCACATTGATTTACTTCCCTCTCTCAGTGTGCCATTTTGTCCAACATATGGTACCTCCTTGTTTGTGGGAAAAGGGACCCCCTCCGTGCAAGAATTTGACTGTTAAAGTCTATGGAGATGTACATATTTTATCCCTTTCAGATTTGAACCTGTGACTTGGGAGGAAACACATGTTCTTAACTGTTAGGTCCACTCAAGTTGTACATTTGTTTTTCTCCCTAAAAAATTACATAAAACAAGAGTAGAAGTGGCTACTCATCAATCATTTAGTTCATAATCAAACTCATAAACCAACATTTATCACAATGAATGCAACTGGTAAAAAGAAACAACAAAGACAAAATAGTCACATTCAACTACTCTTACCAACCGAGAAAAACATTAACAATATTGACAACATTGCTCGTCTATTATTTAATAAAATATACACAAATAAAAAAACAAACCTACCACCTACATCATCAATATTAGAGCACTTGTGATGCAATATTGAGTCTCTTGCTTCGTAACTTTCATCGACCTTTATAAAATTAATTAGAAAAACCAACTACACATGAACAACATAAATTTAGTATCCCTTTCACTATGAAATGTTTCATGGTGAAGTGCCAATGGTTCTAAATTTGGCTTCTTGGATAATCAACAAACATGTTGGTTTTATAGAGATGATATTTTAGTCCACTTTGTAGAATACCATATGACTTTGTCATTCATCCAATTATTTCAAATTCACGTGGGTATTTAAACTTTAGACTAACCATCTTAATAGACTTTTAGTTTGTGTCAATTATGCTATCTATTGTAGAAGAGAGAAGGTTTTCCTTCAACACATTCTAGAATAAACATAAGAGTATATACTTCTATATATAAAGAAAGTGTTATGGTCCTCTCTAGTGGTATAATGGGTGGGGCGATGGTGAAGGGTCCATTAGAGTAATAATAGTGGAGGCCATTTAAATTAAGCTCACTATGGTAGTTAGTATTAGATAAATGTAATGAGGCCTCATTAAAGAATGTCTACTAGGTAGTTGGAAGGTTGTTATGGTTAGATTTATATTTTTATCTATAAATAAGGATGGGGTCCTTATGAGGGTTGTGGAAGAATATTCTATTTGTAGTTTAGCTCAATGAGATGTTGCCCAACCTTAAGATTCAAGTGAATCTAAATGGGTTCCTTCCATAAAAATAATAGTTATAAGTTGTTTCCATACCTTACGGGTTTTTATATTAATTGAAAGTGTGGAGCATTTTTTATATCTTATGTGTGATAGAATTTTGTATCCAAGATACTTAACATTTGATATTAGATTCTTTCTTGGGTCCAAAAAAAGATTTTTTTATTCTATTTTGCAAGTTTTTAAATGGAAAAAGAAGGCCATGACACTTAGATCAGTTCTTGAGTAATTTTTGGTAGAATTTCCAAAAACTAATTGTAGATATGTATCCTCCTTGCAAAAATAATGATTTAAAAAGAATATTGTTCAAATCAGAGTTCAAATAAAGGAAATGTTGTAGTTTGAAGTCTATTCATTTTTAGAGCTTTCTAGTTACAAACATGGGTCTTGCAAAGAAGAAAAATTTAGATTGCATATTCATATTTCCACCAAAATAGTGTCATTTAATAGATAATTTTCAAGGATTTGATTTGGCATATTATATGATGTTTTTTCTTGTCAATATCTAGTATGCTATAGCCCTTGCAAAGTCACATCCTCAAACCCTAACATAATTGAAGAATGGAAAGGTGGTGGAACATGCCATGGGAGGAATGAATGTTGGTATCAAAATATTTACAAGATATGTGTGCAAATGTGGAAGCTATGAAGCAAAATATTCGTAAATTTGAGGAGGTGTCTATTATTGGTGCCATCAATGACAAGTATAACCAAGAACAATGTGCTTGGTATGATTTAGAAGATGCTTATAAAGACTAGTAAATTGATAGTTCTAATTTTTGGGAAGACAAGTACCATATTTTTTTTTATAACTTTTCATCCATCGTATGAAGAGAAATTTTTGGAGGAAATACAACAACATGTGGTGACTACCAGTTCCCAATATGCTTCTTCTACAACACTAGAGTTCATTTTAGTGCCATCTTTTTATTACTGTATGGAGGATTTATTTAATTTGGATGATTATACTTATTTTGATCTAGATGACCAAGGTGGGTATTTCAAGCTAGCACTCAAGTGATTCATAGAGCTTAGTTATCATTTGTTGAGTGTTAGCTTAAGCACCTGGACATGGAATGCAAGTTTATGGATGACTTAGATTACTTTAGCGTTTGAATTAGTTCTTGCACATGGGACATTGCCTATTTCAACATGGTGGTCAACACTTAGTGGTAAACACTTATATATGAATGATGGGACCTATGCTTAGGGTGGAGATTGATCGACTACTTTGACATGGTGACTAGCACTTGTCCATGGGACCTTTGTTTATGGTTATAGTTTCCAACATCAAGCGTTGAGGGGAACACTTTTCTAAGGGGGATGGAGTATTATGATCCCCCCTAATTGTGTGATAGAGGGTGGAGTGTTATGATACTCCCTAATGGTGTAATGGGGTGGTTAAAAGGACCATTAGAGTAATGACAATGAAGACCATTTAATATAAGGTGGATTAGATCCACTATGTTTAAAAAAGGTCCACTATTTTAATCGGTACAATGGGGTCTCCTTAAAGAAGATCCACTTGGTAGTTAGGAGGTTGTCATGTCTAGAATTCTATTGTCATTTATAAATAAAGATGGAGTCCTCCTTATAAGGGCTTTGGACAGATATTGTATTTGGAGCTTAGCTCATTGAAAGGTCATCCAACCTTACAAGGAAAGTGAACAAAAGTGGATTACTTCCATAAAATGATTAATTGTAAGGTGTTTCCCTACCGTAAGGGTTTTGATATTAGTAAAGTATGGAGCATTCCTGATATATTGTGTGAGATAATATTTTTAGATTTAAGCTTTTGTTGGCAGGGCATAGTTTCCCTATGCAAACAATAGGGGTTTCCCTTAATTAAAAGTCCCAAGTAGACGTAACACTATTTGGAATAGAGAAGCCATATGGATTTTAGCTCAATAGCCATTAGGGTTTTTAGGTTTCATCGGTTGCAACCCAATCCACCGTTTTGTGTTTTTTGAAATGCAAGAGAAGATATGCGACTAATCTAATATGCAAAATGTAGAATGATGCCCAGGCTAACTACTGTTATATTTTCATAAGATTATAGCAGTATATATTAATTGTATTTATCAATAGGATCAATAGAAGATAGACAAAGCATAGAACAATAACAAAGTATTTTTATCCTGGGAAACCCAAATGGGAGAAAACCCAGCAATCTTCGTCTAGAGATGATAATACTGAGAACAATGTACAATGAATAAGAAAGAGAAAATATGGAAATGCTTTGCAAAGATAGAAACACTGAAAATAGTCTTCTTCTGCAGTATATGCGGACTTCTCTCTCTCCCATAAATATGTGAACTTCACTTATATTGTTGTGTGGAATAATGAGGGGCGCCTCCTATTTATACATATTTTCCACTAATAATTTAACTGGGGCCGACTTCTCTTGGCAGAGCAATATAATTTATATTTTATAATTTATTTTATCTTTTTTTGCAGCTTGCTTTTCTCCCCAAGGTCTATATTGTTCTTCTAGGGTTTGTATGATTGATTACAATAAGTTCATCTCCGGTAGGAGGTACAATACAAGAACAATAAGAATAGCTTCTAAAGTTGCACAAACTCCAACAACTAACAATATCAAAAATGTAAACATAGCATCAAATATGTCAATGTTTTATCTCCAGTAAACAATTATTGCATGAACAAGAACATAAACATAAGTAACTAGATGTATGCAATAACAATATGAAAATGAATAGTTGATTACAGTATTATGCCTATGGCTATAGATCAACACTTTTAAGGAAAATTAGAACAAGATATGCTACTTCTATAGGAAAACAATTTGCAATATAGAAAACATTCTCACAACAATTTTGAAACTCCACAAGTTAGCAAAAACGTTCTATGCATTGAGGTCTCAGATTTGAAATTCGTTTCCAAATAGCTTGCCTAGCAAGGGCTTTTCCTCACTAGAATTTCACAGACAAAAATTTTACGAGAAAAGGCTTTCCCCTTCCCCCTCTTTCTTGAGGTAAAGAGTACATTTTATACAAACTAAGACTGACTCTTAGTTTTCAAGTGTCCTTTGGTTTTCCTCCCCGAATTTTCAAGTCCCTTCACTGATTTGTCCTTTTTTTCTAATGGGAATTTATCGAATTTGAATTTTACATCAACTTTGATTCCAAGAGGTTGTGGTTGTTTCTCTTTGGCTTAGGCTTGCTACTTGTACAGGTAGCTCCTCTTGTTGTGATTTCTAGATTTGAACTCTCTGCTTTCCTTCTTTCCAACTTGAGGTTTTCAAACAAACCTGCAAAGCTGGATCTTGATGATTTCCACTTTCCTTTCACAAGTTTTCCAATATTTAAACTCTACAAATGTGAATGGAAGCATGTCATTAGTTTTACTTTGTATTCAAGGGACGCTTCAAAAGGTATCATCAATTAAATTAATAGTTCAAGTAATTCTGAAACCTCAATACTTGTTCGGTTGGCAAGCAATGCTAGGAGTGACTGCACATTTTTTCTCACAAGAAGTGTCGCATTTGGATTGAATAGCTCTACAGCAAGAAAATCCACAACTCCGTGGAAACTTTGTTTGTTATGTTCATTGCTTGCCTCAGCTGCATGGTCCACGTTCCTCAGCAAATGAGTAAGTATTTGGATTGTCTCTGCTTGCTTATTATTTGCATGCTGAGAAATTCACTGCAAGACACAGTTTACGTTCCTCAGCCTTCAGAAATCCTGTTGTTGTTAAAGCATACAGTTTCATTCAGATTTTCAGCCACACCCTTATCATCATGGAACAAACGCCTATGTAGCATGATCTCTAGTTCTCCATAAAAAATACTAGACTCCGTGACTGAAATATCAACAAATAAAGAAAGATTCGTTTCATTATCTTTCAAGTAGATTCTTAGATTCAAAGGATAACAATTTTCATCAACCATTTCCCGTCTGCTCAAATTTCAATCCTTCCTGTAATTCCTCACTCTCTTAAGAAAATATTGACCATGGGAATATGTGAAGAACTCCCTGTTTGATAGAATATTTATTCTGAATCGTGTTACAACTTCCTTACCCAAATCATCACTAATTGGACTCGGCCCAACCCATAAAGTTTCAACTAATGTTCACGTTTTCGTTGCTTATTCCGAGCTTTTCTAACCATGCACAATCGATGAGCCCAAACCTAGGCTTGAATTTTGATTTAAGATTGCATAGAGTGCAGAGTGCTAGCTACTTAGTTCTTTACTTCCTTGGGTTGGTGTAACCAACCATGGAATTTGTAGTTATTTTAGCTCTAGAGGGTTTATTGTTTGGGATTTATTGGGTGGGCAAGAGGAGTATTCATTCCAAGAGTGGCTGTCAATGGGACATTAGTGGGGTTATGTATAAATGTGTTACATATAAGGAAAACTAAATTAAGATTATCTAGGTACAAATGGTGTCTTTAATGTCATAAGTCTTTTCATTTGGATTTCGTTGTTAAGAAAATGCACTCCTGGTCTAATTCCAAAACAGTGCCCAAATATCAAATGTCCTCGACCTCTAGGAACCAATGGAAATTATGTCAATTTAGGTTACTCCAAAGATGGAGGGTATAATCACCTTGCATCCATTTTATTTAATACACAAGATGATACCATTCACATTTGTTGTGAAGTTTTAATTTGGTTTTCAAATTTTGTGAAGTTGTAGAACATCCAAATCATAATGGATTGATGAGTGTTTTTGTTTTTTTGCTTTTCAATGAATTGTTACACAACCCTTCTCAACACCATTTTCATAACTTTCATAACTAATAAATTCCAATTGTCAATTTGACATGAAATTTTAAATAGGTGTTTTTAAACTTGGGACTTCATATTTGAATTTTGATAACAATAATAGAAAACCTATAATAAACCTTTTTGGGGGTCAAAATGTTTACTTTTCATATACCCAAACTTATGCGTAAAATGGATTTTTCTCAACAAAAATCTAAATCTTGCATAGCACGATGTTTTGCTAAAATTTAATCTTGTCATGTTGTCTAGGATTTCGGCTATATAGAATTTCAAGACGTGATAAAAGATGGTGCATATCATGGAAATTTCAAATATTTTTATCCAAAATGCCCATTGTCCTTTGACACTCTCCAATTCCAAGCATATGGTGAAAGTGACAATTAATCTTGCCATTCAATGCAAGCTGACAAATGATACTACAAAAAGACTTAAAACTTGAGACAAAGCTACATAGCACTTCAAACAGGTAAAAACCACATCAAATCCTTCAAATATGATGACACTCTCAATCAACAATGAATGCAACATGATGAAAGCAAGTGAATCCAACTCATAAGGAAACACTCTAACAACGTAACCAATAAAGCCAATGATACAACATAAGAATTAAAGAATGTTTCAACCTCACATTGAATTGAAAGAACACGACAAAAGGAGCGATGGAATTCACCAAACAATTTGTTGGCAAAATTTAAAAGTGGAGACCCAAGTTAGACGACTTGGGGGATAGTTGAGGCCTTAACATATACTTAACACCAACCTACTCTACCTAACAATTATGAATAAAAATCCTACTCTACTTTTCTAGATGTGATTTGGAATCAAAGGCAAAAGAGAGATGAGTTAGGGCTTATACAGTACCAAATCATGTATGCCGACCAATACACTGCACATCCATGTATAATGACCAAATCATGGATACCAATAATACATTGTAGATCCATGATAAAAAAGACTCAAATTTGTACATAGCTATTGAACATACACTATAGATATACGCTATCTTGACTCAAACTTGAGCATAGCTACTAGACTGTAATGCCCCCTTCTAACTAGACCACCTTGAGAACACCTGTTAACCTATCTTATTCCCATAGGTTCGAGCTGGTCTTAAAGAAAAGGGAATAACTGATGACAAATAGCGCTAGGAGCATAAAGGTATGTCAATTCAATATTATTAAGTCATCAATGTAGAAAGAAGGCCATCAGAGTTCATATCCTAAATCATGCGGAGCATGCGGGCCTTGTTGAGTCAGTGTTAAAGTCAACATCAAATTAGAATTGCATGCATGCAAAAGTGAAGCATAAACCCTAAAAGTGACATGCAAACCCTAAAATCATATGAAGATGTATTTAAGAAGGGTTATGGGACTAAAGGAACTATCTATGATTATTGTTTATTGATTTTGGAGTTTTGAGCAGCAGCACAGCGTGCAATCGTGACAGTTGGGGTTGAAGATGGTGTCTTCAGCTAATGAGGGTTTGATAGTGATATATTTTCCCTAGTCTCCTATCGGGATAGATCATCCAGGTTTATCCACATCATTCATCATACACTTCAGTATCCGGAGATCCAACACACTCTGAAGGATTATTGTTAGACTCACATTTGCAGCTAGAAGTACCGGGGAAATCACAGAAGGATTCGTTGGGACCACAAAACCCAGTCTTTCCTCTGCATGTTAGCTTCCTCTTTCTCAATAGGCCCATCCTATGGCATCCCGAGACTATCAGCCATCAGTTTTCTCATCTGGAGCAGCTACCAACAAACAAAGACCTTGGGGGGTGTGAGCAGCAGAACCACTGATCAATTCGCTAGGGCTCTTAGAGGCAGCCAAACCTCCGCATGTGACAGTCTATCTCCCCGGCATCAATAGACAGACAATCCCACAAAGGTTCAGCCGGATCTGACCTCTGCTCTTACAAAAACGTCACCTTCAGTCTGGAGGGTGCTTACGGTACAACGAGGCGGTAACACCGAAGGAAAGAAGCACTACTAGCCCACCCTTCCGGATCTTTATGCATGCAGCTATCTCCGGAGTCATTATCAGCCGGAATATCAATGGTAAGTATTAATTTCTCTTTGCAAACCCTAACCCTAATTAAACTACATTTTAGGGCATTTTTGCAATGCAAGTTTGCATGCACAATTATCTCGCATTTTTGTATAAGATTGCGTGTGTGAGTTAGCACTACAATAGAACATTAGAGAATATCAGTATTTGGGATATTATAGTGGTATCAGAGCATGTTCATTGCCAGTTGTGGGCTTGAACATGAGAAGTAGATGAATACAGAAGATGCCACTTTTGTAACCTATAGGAGAGGGAAGAGTAGTTACACGAAGGAATTTGAGGATATCCAACTAGAAGATACCAACTCAGACATGGACCCAACAGGTATACACTCTGACAGAGGAAAAGGAATGGGAGAAGATGAGGACAGGATGGAGTTTCGTAGCCTAGTAAGCGCATTACAGGACCTAGCCAAAGGGAAAAAGGATGTACTTAATGCAATCAACAGATTGTCGGTGAAACCATAACCAGGTAATAGCAGTACACCTCTTTCACCAGTAGATAGAGGGTCTACAAGCAGTAGTGGGAAGCATGCATACACCAATATGCAAAACACACCCCACATATATAACAAACCTTCCAACAGGCCTACTATGCCTCACTTCTTGGCAGATGCTGTAGCAGGACCGGTAATTCCAGCAGAGCCTAGTGAACCATTTGGAGTGTACTTACAGGAGTAAAAGGACTTGGGAGATGAATTCCATTCAGCCATGACTTCTCATATTTTTGCAACATGAAATGCAGGAACATGCCAAGAGGGTTCAATAGAGAATTCAATCCGAATTTTGAGTTGCAACGCACATTGGGGAGACTGACTATCCCCAACTTTGATGGGACATCCAGTTGTTCA
The DNA here is from genome assembly GCA_001517045.1 of Pseudotsuga menziesii. Lineage (NCBI taxonomy): Eukaryota > Viridiplantae > Streptophyta > Pinopsida > Pinales > Pinaceae > Pseudotsuga > Pseudotsuga menziesii. Next base: position 38,563 of record LPNX010815124.1, on the reverse strand, counting down.
GCTAGGATTTGGGTACAGAAGTTAGACACCTACTTCCAACTTAACCCCATGATAGAGACATATGCAATCAAGTTGGCCACTTTACATTTAGATGGGGAAGCACATGAGTGGTGGTACCACGGACTGGTGACATCAGGTCACAACACTATCACTTCCTACAATGACTTCACACAAAGGCTCATGGAGAGCTTTGATAAGAAGGACCCAAAGATTCATTCAGGGATCTTGCGCAGCTCAAGCAGACAGGAAATACCAAGACATTCATATCTAAATTCCAGAGAGTTTCAGTTATGGTATTTGACATATCAGAGATTTGGTTGATTATGCTATTTACGGAGGCACTATCCGAGCCACTCCGCGAATGGGTGAAGGCCTACATGCCAATTACTTTGTAGGATTCTATCAGTAGGACTATGGGCCTACAATATTCTATGCCAAAGAACAGGAAACCACAAAAAACCACCAGACTCTTGGAAAACAAAGAAAAACCTACCCATCTTTCAGAAAATAGGGAAAGGATAATCCCATAGAGGGAATGGTTGAACGAGGACACATGACGAGATTTGAGAAGGAAGAACTTATGATTTTCTTGCAAAGAACCTTGGGTACCAGGCCACAGATGTATGGCTAAAGGGAAAGTACACCTCATTGAGGTACTTCCAGATAACAGTGAGGAAGATGAGACTGAGCAGAAACCAGATGGAGAACTACACAGTACAGAATTGGAACAATTGCCACAGAGAGCCACTATTGCTACCCTCACATGAGTCCCCACCTTCCATACTATCAGGATTAGGGGAAGTATCCAAGGACTTTGTGCCATTGCTTTGATTGATGGGGGGGCACCCACAACTTTATAGATGCCTCATGGGTAGAGAGAAAAAGATTTCCCACTAAGGACTGTGAGGGCTTTACCGTTGTCATAGCTGCCAATCACGGGATGAAATGCACACAGAGGATACCTCAGTTACATGTACAGCTTGGGAATTATACATTGGTGGATGACTTTTATGTGGTAGATGTGCCAGACACAAGCATTGTTTTGGGAGTACAATGGTTTTACTCAATTCGAAAATACTCAACCAATTACTAGACATTAGAGATGGAGTTCCTAACACGAGATGGGAAGAGGGTAGTCCTAAGGGGAATTCCCATTTAAGCTTCAGGGTCAGCCACAACAAAGGGAATGACCACCATATTCACGCATGAGGACAAGACTCGCACAAGGAAATGGCAAACTTCAACACATAAGACTTCAAGGAAGGAATAGTGGTGTGTGAAGGGCTTTCTGGGAAAACCTCCAGAAAAAGGTAGGATGAGCCTTATGGGATTTGGACAAGGAGCCAAAAATAGCATGTTCGATCCTCATAGGTATCCCAGAAGGTACAAGGAGGGAATATAGAGCTGGGGTAAAAAGAAACACCAATTCGAATGAAAAGAAGGGCCACTCAACATCGGAATGAACTGGTTGATACAAATGGACAAGAGACAGGGACAGATGATTCGGTATATTGGTCGAAGATTCCTCGAGGACAAGAAATTTCAAGCGGGGAGGATTGTAATGTCTCCTTCCAACTAAACCACCATGAGAACACCCATTAACCTATCTTATTCCCATAGGTTCGAGCGGGTCTTAAAGAAAAGGGAATAACTAAGGACTGATAGCTCTAGGAGTAGAAAGGCACATCAATTCAGTATTATTAAGTCATCAGTGTAGAAAGAAGGTCATCAGAGTTCATATCCTAAAGCATGCGGAGCATGCAGGCCTTGTTTAGTCAATGTTAAAGTCAACATCAAATTAGAATTGCAAGCATGCAAAAGTGAAGCATAAACCCTAAAAGTGACATGAAAACCCTAAAAGCATATGAAGATCTATTTAAGAAGGGTTATGGGACTAAAGGAACTATCTATGATTATTGTTGATTGATTTTGTATTTTTGAGCAGCAACACAACGTGCAGCTACGACATTTGGGGTTGAAGACGGTGTCTTCAGCTAACGAGGTTTCGATAATGAGATATCTGCCCTAGTCTCCTATTGGGATAGATCATCCAGGTTTATCCACAACATTCATCATTCAATTCAATATCCGGAGATCTAGCACACTCCGAAGGATTATTGTCAGACCCACGTTTACAGCTGGAAATAACGAGGAAATAACAGAAGGATTCGTTGAGACCACAAAACCCAGTCTTTCCTCTGCATGTTAGCTTCCTCTTTCTCAGCAGGCCCATCCTGCGACATCTCAAGACTATCACCCATCAGTTTGCTCATCTGGAGAAGCTATCAACAAACAGAGAGCTTGGGGGGAGTGAGCAGCAAAACCACAGATTAATTCACTAGAGATATTAGAGGTAGCCAAACCTCCGCATGTGATAGTCTATCTCTCCGGCATCAGCTGACAGACAATCCCACAAAGTTTCAGCCGGATTTGACCTCTCCTCCTACAAAAACGTCACCTTCATTCTGGAGGGTGCTTACGGTACAACGGGGCGATAACACCGGAGGAAACAAGCGCTACTAGCCCACCCATCCGGATCTTTATGCATGTAGCTATGTCTGGAGTCATTATTAGTTGGAATATCAATGGTAAGTGTTAATTTCTCTCTGCAAACCCTAACCCTAATTCAGCTACATTTTAGGGCATTTTTGCATGGCAAGTTTGCATGCACATTTATCTGGCATTTTTGTATAAGATTGCACATGTGAGTTAGCACTACAATAGAACATTAGAGATTATCGGTATTTGGGATATTACACAGACATACATTGTGGATCAATGCAATGACTAAAAAATACTCCATCGCAACCTAGGGAGAGGAAAATATTCAAGTGAATGCTTGAACACCCAGGGTCTCCATCCCAATCCCGAATACTACAGTTCTATCCATGTGAATAGATTTCCTGATGTCGAACATGGTAGAAACCATTTGAATACCAATCATTGAGGTATATTTTTAACAAGTGCGAGAGAAATCACCATTAATGTCAATGATTCCCAATGTACCCTATTACATTCCTCCAATCGTGAATAGACGATTTGTAAACAAACAATTAGTGGAATCCTTCAATCAGAGGCCAATGATGAAATCCCACTGTCAAAAGCAAGGAAATCTATCATTGAGGCATGTCACTTCAAGGTACTATTTGGTTTCAAAGACTAATTCTTGGATGATGTGCTAGTGTCGACGGGAATAGATGCGTAAAAGGAGGGCCATAATGTTGTTAGGATTATTAATCCCCCCTTGACCATACTGTCTATTAGATTATATTTTCCTAACTTAGGAACCTTAATTCATTATTTGGGTCCTCTAGTACCATTGGGTCCACTTGGCCTAATGGGGCCACCTAGATCAATTACTAGAGTGTGGGTAACAATGATAGAGGTTAACTGCCACTTACTGCATGTGCATGCATCAGTTTGGGCGCCTCCTAGACCAATCCCTACATTTTAGGAGCAACTGGGAGTCCTAGCACCAACCTCCATCAGTTAGGTGGAGTTGGAACTAGTTAGTCTTAGTTAGCCCCCAGTTACATTCAATTAGTTTACAATCAGTTAGCAAGCGCTAGCAATGCATGGATAATGCATGGCTGCATGGGGAGGAGCGCTTTTCCTACCTACCACACTCAGTTGCACTGAATTAACTAGCTGTAACTGATTAATTGAATTGTTGGACATCAGGGAGTTGATCTTTGGACTCATACTTTGTTAGTTACTTCACAATTAGTTATCTAGCGCTAGTAATGTATGGTTAATGCATTGTTGCATGGGGAGGAGCGTTTTTCCTACCTACCACAGTCAGTTTCACTGAGTTAACTAGCTTACACTGATTGATTGAGTTATTGGACATCAGGGAGTTGATCTGTTGGAATCCAATATTTATTGAGAGACCATGAGTTATAGATTTAGTTAGATACAGTCATATCCACTTGGTAGATTTGAATTGCTACCTAATGCATTCGAATTCTTCCTATTTGTAACCTATTGTACATTGGATTTATTATTGTGAATGATATAGTAAATTCCTTAGCAATACTTGCTTGTTTTCTGTGTGGTTTGTTTCGTTCAGTTTGTATCTTCATTCTCTATTCTTTTGCTGCAAACATTATTAGAACCATCTGCTTGAATATCTAAATGGCATTCAAATTCTAATATGGTATCAGAGCCTTCTCAGGCAGGTTTCATGCTTGTTTCTCCCCATCCAACATCAAAAGAAACTGGGTTTCCACAGAAGCCCCCTATGCAAATTTGCTAGCTCTGCATTTATTCAGAGCAACGGAGAGGGCGCGACGGACCCTAAAAACATGTTCATGCCGGGAGGAAAACCATGATTCTAACAGTTCATATGTTTTAGTGTGTTATTGCAGTGAATTTGGTAGGTGCTACATAGCTTGTGTGAAGCTTTGCAAGTCTTCCAACCAGAGCAATTATGAGTTCACATACTCCTAAACCACAGATCCTCACAACTTCCAATTATCTTGATTGGAAAGTTGATATGCAACTGGTCTTGCACAAGCATGGCTACCATAGGATCATTCATGGATGGGAGGCTGAACCTCATCAACCGATTGAGCGGAACAAGTTTCTGAACCGTTGTGATGAAGCATTCAGGTACTTATGTACTTATATATCCAAAGATATCCTCTTCCACCTAGAAGGCTTGAGGACTCCCAAAGAAGCCTGGGAGAAGCTTGATAAATTGTTTAACAAACAAGATGAGCTTCGGGGATACATTCTGGAGAATGAGCTGGTATCTTTACATCCCAGCAGTTTTGAGACTATTGAGCAATTCTTTACTAAATTCAAGTATCTAGTACTTTAATGCAAACGGTGCGGAATAGAGCGGAAGGATGAGTAGAATGTCCTTTCCATACTCAGCAAACTAGGCCCTGAGTATTCTGTATTTGTTTCCATATTTCATTCCAAGTGGGAAAGCTTTCCTGATTGGAAGGTTCCTTCATTAGATTATTTTTTTGAGTCCTTAATCAAGGAGCAAGACAAGTTGATCCGAATGGGAGTCATTAAGACGTCTGAAGATCAAGATTTCCTAGTTACTGACTCTTCCAAAGCGCAAGAAAAGGGGAAATCAAAGAAGAAGGAGCCAAAAGAAGCTAATTCGAATCAGCAAACTTCCGAATGGGCCTTCGGCTCTAAGAAAAAGAAAAAGTGTCCCTACTGTATGAAAGGTTTTCATCCAGAAGACTCGTGCATGAAGAAGACCCTTGACCAGATGAAAGATCTATGTGTTCAAAACAATATTTCCCTTCCACGAAGAGAAGTTATGTCAGATGATGAAGAGCGGATTGAAGAAGATGAGATATGCTTGCATGCAAGCCTCTCTCCGTCGAAGGCTTATGTGATAGATTCTGGAGCATCCAACCACATGGTTGCTTCCATGGAATCCTTCATCACTTTCCCTGTATCAGGAGGACCTAGCAGTCAAATGAGAGATGACTCTAAAATCCTAGATGTTGAGATAGGTTTAGATAAAATCCAGCATGATGATTTCATGCCCTCTCCTACAGAAAAGAAAATTGTTGAAGATGAAGAAGAAGTATATTTTTCGCTACAGTAAATTCGAATGGAAGAAAGTCTCCATGAATTGAATCCTTCTCTTGCTGCTCCAAAAGTGTATGAGATCTATGATATCTCATCTCCTCACATGGCTGATCCAGAAGAAGACATTCAAATCTCTGTTTGTGAAGAAAAACACTCTTCCTATTCTTTGTAAAATTTCTCCAGTAGTTCTTTAAATTTTGTGCATAGTTTACTAGTAACTGTTTCAGAAACGGTAGAGGAATTTGATTTCTCTATCTATAATGATGTTGTTGGTGTGCATATCAGTAATATCAGTGATATTCTGGAAATAATATCATATTATAAGAGTGATCCATTCAATCTCATTAATCTAGAGCTTCCAGTAAATTCCTACAAGATTACATGCATCGAAAATTAGAATTTTGAAGAAGGAGAAAATTGTGCATCTATCGTCTCGGTGGAGCAAAGTTTTGGATCTGATATGAATCTTTTTGGATCTGATTTATTTTCTGATCTGATAATATGTGATTCAGGTTTCAAGATTCAAGAGATTTCAGTATTGCTTATAACTGGTTTCACCAATTTTGGTGTGACAAGTCAAGCACTGCAAGTCTCTTTGAATTTTGTTGTTGAGGATTTGAAGTTAGTTCTTCCTTATGAATTCGCTGATATCAGATTTTTTGAATTATTGGATATTTCTGAAGCTATATCAGATTATGGAGCTCAATCATTCGCTCTCCACAGTCCCGGGGCTTCTCTACTTTTGGTCACATGCTCATCTCCTCACAGAGCTAGTAAAGAGGGAGACATTCTGCATATGTCTGGACACTTGCTCCTAACACTTGGGGCTGATTTTACCACTCATGGTTTTCTGTTCAAGGCTGACATATATCAATTTCTTGGGTGATCCTCACATGGTTCGAATTCCCAAGAACATTTTCTCTCTCTTTAGATGATTCCAGCTGCTCTACATGGGTCTAGTTTTCATCGTGCAACTGTTTATATTTCTGATTCAGTTGAGTGCATTGTTCTTCTTCCAAAGAGGAAGATTCCTCCAGAAATAAGAATGTTGTTTAGATCCATGGTTTCACCTGCACAGAAGAACCAATAAACTGCTGTTGCATAGTAGCAGCAAAAATTTTCACAAGTTTTTTCAAAATTTGTATTTCTTCTTATTTTGAGGGTGGGTTTTCGCATGAGGTTTTCCCCTATTTCCTCAGTTTTATTAAGCAACATTATTTCTTTTAGATTGTATTTGGGTGACCTAAGGTCTTGTTACCAGGGCACACCGTTTTCCAAGTTAGGATTCACGGGGGGGTCTTAGGATTATTAATCCTCCCTTGACCATACTGTCTGTTAGATTATATTTGCCTAACTTAGGAACCTTAATTCATTATTTGGGTCCACTAGCACCATTGGGTCCAATTGGCCTAATGGGGCCACCTAGATCAGTTACTAGAGTGTGGGGAACAATGCTAGAGGTTAACTGCCACTTAATGCATGTGCATGCATCAGTTTGGGCACCTCCTAGAATAATCCCTACATTTTAGGAGCAACTGGGAGTCCCAGCACCAACCTCCATTAGTTAGGTGGAGTTGGAACTAGTTAGTCTTAGTTAGCCCCCAGTTACATTCAGTTACTTTACAATCACTTAGCTAGCACTAGAAATGCATGGATAATGCATGGCTACATGGGGAGGAGCTCTTTTCCTACCTACCATGCTCAGTTGCACTGATTTAACTAGTTGTAAATGATTGATTGAGTTGTTGGAAATCAGGGAGTTGATCTTTGGACTCAGAATTTGTCAATTACTTCACAATCAGTTAGATAGCGCTAGTAATGCATGGCTACATGGGGATGATCGTTTTTCCCACCTACCACACTCAGTTGCACTGAGTTAACTAGCTTACACTGATTGATTGAGTTATTGGACATCACGGAGTTGATCTGTTGGACTCCAATATTGATTGAGAGACCATGAGTTAGAGATTCAGTTAGATACAGTCAGATCCACTTAGTAGATTCAAATTGCTACCTAATGCATTCGAATTTTTCCTATTTGTAACCTATTGTACATTGGATTTATTATTGTGAATGATACTATAAATTCCTGAGCAATACTTGTCAGTTTCGTGTGTGGTTTGTTTTGTTCAATTTGTATCTTCATTTTCCACTCTTTTGCTGCAAACATTATTAGAACTATCTTCTTGAAGATCTAAATGGCATTCAAATTTTAATAAATGTTTCCCCCATTGATTTGTTGGGCCTCAACTTGTGTGCATTAAAAGTTTGTGTTAAAAAGAATGCGTTCAGCAGGTGAATTAATGGAACGACATTAACAGAAATTAAATGCTGAAAACAGATGGACAACAAAACTGATAAACCGATATAAAAGAAACACAGAATCAGAGAGTCACAAAACAGAAGTTAATAACGAAGTTCACCCCCTTCACTGGGCTACGTCTCCGGGTCCCTCTCCAATAGGTACCGATCCAATTAATCTCTCAAAAATGGTACAAAATGGTTATGGAAACAACTTCAGCAACTGTAAATAGAATGCTGTACAAAGTCTTTAAGACCTTTCTCTGGAAATTACAATCAGCCTTCGTAAGGCAAAGAAAGCCAAAGTATGACAGAGAATGTTGACTTCCACAGTAACAACATCGGAACACTTTACAGCAAACTCTCCGAGCTTCGCATAACAGAGAAACGATGTACTGTGCTCTGAACGAACTGAGTCTCTCCCCCCTCCAATGGTGGCTAACATCCTCTATTCAAGCACTTAGCGAGAGGAGCCATAACGAACCGCAACTGTTCTCTTCTTTATCAACGTTACAATCATATGCTAAAACTGAACCATGCAATTCGGCCAAATCGCTGCCCAAGCGTTATGGTACCACGATGTTCCNNACTGAATAAATTTGCATGTATGGAGGTAAATTCAAGTGAAAAGCATTAGTACTGATCTTTTCCAAGATCTCAAAAGGACCATACCTGATAGGCTTAAGCTTTTTACCCTCACCTTTCATTCTTTCCTTGGTGATATGTAACCAAACTCTGTCACCAACCTGAAATTGATGATCAACTTGATGCTTGTCATGCCTGGCTTTGTACTTTGCCTGGTTCTTCTCCAACTGTTCCTGAACTGCCTGCTGCATCGCTTGGATTCTATGAATGAATCTTAGAGCTTTATCTGCATCATGATGTCCATCCACTGCATCTTTTCCAAAAGAGAAGTCCATCGGTGTTTTTGGCAGATAACCAAAACAAGTTTCAAAGGNTTCCCGAAACGTTGCAACCAACTCCACGCACATATGTTGACTCACAACACGTTGCAATGACTGTTATGCACATATGTTGCACCATACCATAGCGTCACACGTAATGTAACCCTTTGATGTCACCACTATCTTCACAATGTCGCAACAAGTGCGATGTATGTTGCAGCAAGTGTGATATGTCTGTCACAGCAAAGGCGATATGTATGTTGCATCCAATGTGATATGTCTGTCGCAGTAGGTGCAACGTATGTCGCAGCAGGTGTGATATGTCTGTCACAACAGGTGCGACGTATGTCGCAGCAGGTGCGACGTATGTCACAGCAAGTGTGATATGTCTGTCACACTATATATGAGTTAAAACATATGTTATGTTCTTTGAACCATAGATTGAATACCATTGTACCATATTGGATCAGTGTAATTTGAAGATGAATAATCCACCGGATCATTCCTCCCCATTGGAGAGATTTTGGACCACCAAAAGCCTGAATCATTCTGTAAGTAAGTGAGGGTACAACTCCCACATTTTTCCAATCTCCGTCCATCTTGCNTACTGCAACTGCTCATCCCAAAGTTTAGGATGTTTACTACAATATCCTCTGAGCAGCTGAACCACTGTTCTGTTTACTACCTCTGTTTGCCCATCGGTCTGTCACATGAAAAGCTGTACTTTTCTTAAGTTTGGTATCCATAAGCTCCCATAAAGTTGACCAGAATTCTCTCAAGAACCGGGAATCCCGATAAGATACAATAGACATGGGCAGCCCAAAATGTACCCAAACATTCTGAAAGAATAGGTGAGCTGTTTGTTCAGCAGTGATCTGTTTGTTACATGGCATTAAGATACACATTTTGCTGAATCTATCCACAACAACATATAGGTAATCATGCCCTTTCTTAGATATAGGTAGCCCCCCTACAAAGTCCATAAAAATGCTTTCCCAAGGACGAGAAGAAACTGGAAGAGGTGTGTACAAACCCAATTTCCTATTGCTAGGCTTACTTGTTGCACACATAACACAACCTCGTATGTATTTAGCTACAGTTTCTTGCATTTTAGGCCAATAACAGTGATTCTGCAATACAGACAATGTTTTACTTACTCCAAAATGTCCTGCAATCAATGAACTATGTGCTTCTCGGATCACATGCACTCTTTCCTTCTCTGGAATACAAAGTTTACCAAGATGATACAAGAGTTGATTATGCGCATAATAGTTCTCTTCCTGTTTACCATGTATTAGCGATGCATATACTTTCTTAAAATCTTTATCTTCTGCATACTGTTCAATATAACTTTCACATGTTAATGAACTGTTTTGAAGAATGATTGAAGAATTTGTAGGAGGCCTTGATAACATGTCTGCTACCTTATTATGAATTCCCTTTTTGTACTTAATTACGAGATGAAATTGTTGTAAGAATCCCATCCATCTTAAATGCCTACTTTGTTGTATTTAGTTTGAGATTGTAAATATTGAAGTGGCTGATGATCAGTATGTATGACTGTTTCTTTGCCCATTATATAATGTTTCCACTTCTTCACACTCTTTACCAAAGCATACAACTCTTTGTCATAAGTCGGATAGTTACTTACCGCAGTAGAGAACGTTTCTGAATGGTAACAGACTGGCTTCCTTCCTTGCATCAAAACGACTCCCATGGTAAACCCGATGGCATCGGTTTTGATCTCAAATGGTTGCTGCAAATCTGGCAACGTCAGAACTGGGGCTGTGCTAATCCTTTCCTTCAAAGTGTCGAAGGCTCTCTGATGCTTGCCTCCCCACTGGAAAATTTCTTTAACGCTTGTCAACGCATGTAATGGAGCAGCAATGGAAGAAAACCCAGAAATGAATTTCCTCCAATACTGAACCACACCCAAAAAACTTCTGATTTCAATAACGGTGTTAGGCCGTGGCCAATTTATAATGACATCAACCTTGGCTGGGTCCACTCGCAGGTGGCCTCCACCAATAATGTGGCCTAGATATACTAAAGAAGTTTTAGCAAATTCACATTTGGACATCTTTACATAAAGCTTCTCCTTCTTCAGTACATCTAAAACTTTCTTCACATGTACAATATGCTCTTCCCAGGTTTTGCTAAACACTAGGATATCATCCAAGTATACAATTACAAAATCATCAATGAATGGTCGGAAGACATCATTTATGACCCGCATGAAAGTAGCAAGTGCGTTACAGAGTCCGAAAGGCATCACAAGCCATTCATACAAACCCTGTTTTGTTTTAAACGCTGTTTTTCAGGCATCATTTTCAGCAACCCGGATTTGATGATACCCACTATGCAGATCCAATTTTGTAAAATAAGTTGCATGTTTCAATTGATCAAGCAAATCATCAATGCGAGGAAGAGGATACCTTTTTTTATTGGTGATTTTGTTGAGGGCCCTATAGTCGATGCACATCCTCCAAGACCCATCCTTCTTCAGAACCAAGACTATAGGAGAGCCACAAGGAGAAGTGTTGGGCTGGATGACCCCCTTCTCAATCAGCTCCTGAACCTGCGTCTTGATTTCCTCATTCTGCATTACAGACATCCGGTACATGGCTATGTTCGGGAGTGGCACATCCTGCTACAAATGTATCTCATGCTGAATCTCTCTCTTTGGTGGTAACCCTTTTGGATCTTGAAATAAATCATCATACTTAGAAATAATTTCAATCAGTTCATATTTATTCTTAGGGTCACATCCTTCAAAAGATTTAGAGATCTCATCATTTTTCACCTTAACCATTATTAATACAAAGTTCTTACTAGCATTTACCAACCTCTTCATTTGTCCTGCAGAGACTATGGCTAGATTGGTTTTTGTCTTATGTGCTCGTACAATATACTCGACACCATCTTTAAAAAGATGATACTTATTCTGCTCTCTATAAAAGACTGCTTTCCGGTCATACAAATATGGACTCCCAAGTACAATTCCACAAATGTCAAGTGGTACTACATCTAGTTCTACCTCATCCATAAACTTTTCAGTGATTGCAAATTTTAATACACATTTCTTTGTAACTTGTAATTGTGTATCATTAGTAACCCAACAAAAGAGGATAGGGTTTTTCATGAGGCATAGTAACTAAGTGCAATTTCTTAACCACTTCTTCTGATATCAGATTTACTTTCGGAACCACTATCAAACAATGTATCAATCTTTGTGTGATTTGTAATGACACGAACATGAAACGGTGCACTTCTATTTTTATCATTTTGCTTAGAAGTAGATGGAAAAATTGTACTTGCACTAGAACTTGATTTTGCATCAATGGGAAGTGAGGTACTTTTATTCTTACCCTGGATTCCGACGGCTGTAACCTTTGTTTCATCACCCAAGTTGGATCCCAAGTCTTGAATAATGGCTGTAGTAGCTTTTGCTTTGCCTTTATCTTTGTTTCCTCCGTACTTCTTTGGCCTTAACTCCGGATGAATTTTCCAACACTTAGAGACATCATGTCCCTTCTGACAATGCGAACATGTAGGCGTTTCACCCTCTTTCTTAACAGTAGCCATCTTCTTTTTCCCCTTCGACTTGCTATCAGTTTTAAAGGATTTCTTCACAAAAGTATCATTAGCATGCTTACCCCTAGCTTCTAAATGTGTAGCTTGAACACATACGTCATCCAAGGTACTGGGGTTAAACATCAACAAGGTATGTCGCATATAATAATGCATACCACCAATGTACTTAAGAAGAGTTTCCTGTGTATCCAATGCAACATTCAATGCAATATCCCTCTTTCTAAATACATGAGTATATTCTTGAATGCTTTGTCCTTTAGCTTGTCTAAAAGTTTGCCAGCTCATTATTAATTGCTGCATATGACCTAAAGGATAAAATTGCTTCCTTAATACTTCGATA
>LPNX010815124.1:0-25685 GCA_001517045.1 Pseudotsuga menziesii | reverse complement strand
CATGGCTTTCATGCTCATAAAAGCCTCCAGAAACTCAGTTTCTGAAATAACAGGTTTTTCCCGTTCTGTATGTCCTTCTTCTTCCCCTCGTGGAGAAGACATGATTCTTGAGAATGTTCTCCTTGAGCCAATCTCAGGATCTTCTTCAAGTAATTCTCCTTCACCAAGCTTTAACCTGGACCTGGTAAGCATTCACAAACTTGCACAAACAGTTAACCTGCTCTGATACCATAACATGATCTGTCGGGCCTCAACTTGTGTGCATTAAAAGTTTGTGTTAAAAAGAATGCGTTCAGCAGGTGAATTAATGGAACAGCATTAACAGAAATTAAATGCTAAAAACAGATGGACAACATAACTGATAAACATATATAAAAGAAACACAGAATCAGAGAGTCACAAAACAGAAGTTAATAACGGAGTTCACCCCCTTCACTGGGCTACGTCTCTGGGTTCCTCTCCAATGGGTACCGATCCAATTAATCTCTCAAAAATGGTACAAAATGGTTCTGGAAACAACTTCAGAAACTGTAAATAGAATGCTGTACAAAGTCTTTAAGACCTTTCTCTGGAAATTACAATCAGCCTTCGTAAGGCAAAGAAAGCCAAAGTATGACAGAGAATGTCGACTTCCACAGTAACAGCATTGGAACACTTTACAACAAACTCTCCGAGCTTCGCATAATAGAGAAACGATGTACTGCACTCTGAACGAACTGAGTCTCTCCCCCCTCCAACGGTGGCCAGCATCCTCTATTTAAGCACTTAGCGAGAGGAGCCATAATGGACCACAACTGTTCTCTTCTTTATCAACGTTACAATCATATGCTAAAACTGAACCATGCAATTCGGCCAAATCGCTGCCCAAGCATTATGCTACCACGACGTTCCATATTCCCGAAACGTTGCAACCAACTCCACGCACATATGTTGACTCACAACACGTTGCAATGACCGTTATGCACATATGTTGCACCATACCATAACGTCACACGTAATGTAACCGTTTGATGTCACCACTATCTTCACAATGTCGCAGCAAGTGCGATGTATGTCGCAACAAGTGTGATATGTCTGTCACAGCAAATACGATATGTATGTCACAGCCAGTGTGATATGTCTGTCGCAGTAGGTGCGACGTATGTCGCAGCAGGTGCGACGTATGTCACAGCAAGTGTGATATGTCTGTCACAGTAGGTGCGACGTATGTCGCAGCAGGTGCGACGTATGTCACAACAAGTGTGATATGTCTGTCACACTATATATGAGTTAAAACATATGTTATGTTCTTTGAACCATAGATTAAATACCATTGTACCATATTGGATCAGTGTAATTTGAAGATGAATAATCCACCGAATCACCCATCATCAACACAAAACTTGGAACAAAAGTGATTTTGAAGTGATCTAGATAATGGAAAAACCACGGGACTAAATTGGATATGACTGACTTGAAGGAAGGTAAGGTAACTGTAGAGGTAAGTTGTGGCAAAGGATTCCCTTGAGCATTGAATGGTACAACAAGTGACTTGGCAACATCGACTCAATGAGGCAGAGACCCGACATAATGCAAAGACGGGACAATGCATTCTTTGAATTGACCCAAATGAGTAAAATGGCTCATGAAAATGGATGGACTCAATGACAAGCCGATTACCCAACTATTTGAATGAATTGCACACAGGTTCCATGTTCAAGGGTGAGTATAAATTTCCATTAATACAAATGAAAAATATTTTCCCATTCCCTTAATTTCCCCATAATGATAGATTAGTACCTCTTTGCTTTTTAACAAACTTGAAAAGGGTAACAAACGCTCGATATAGCTCATCATAGGATGAGTCCAATCTCACATATTTTATGAACTTGAGGAAGGAGGGGCTCATTCCCAGAAAGGGTCCTTCATCGTTTTATTTTGCGAGTCTAAATAATGTAAACTTGATTGTTGTTTCATGTTTAGGGAGTTTGCAATGACTAAAGAAAGCTCCAAAATGGAATTTTTTCGTAATTTTAGTCTCCAAGGTCCAAAAAAGTATAAAACGATACCTAGAAGAACTCTTTTAGCCACAATGAAATAGAGTGTACCTTTTTCGTAAGTGAGTCTAGACGGTCTGAAAAAGGGATAAACTATCACCGAATAGACGACCTTTCAAATACTTTAACAAGAATGAAAGAATCAAGTTTGTTTGGCGATCTTTTCCTATTTAGAGAGTTTGAAAAGAGGTTAAAGACGACTCTAGGGGGTTTCCTTTTTCATATTAGGTTTTACGAGTCCGAAAAAGCAATAAAAATGTAATCGATAGCTTTTCTCTAAGTTTTTAACGAGCATGACTAGGGTATAAAAGGCGCTCAAAAGCTTTTTTAGTTTGACACGAAGCATGAAAAAGTATAAAAGAAACTCTATCATAGGAAAAACAACTTCCCAATCAAGTCTTGAAAACTCCACAAAAACCATTAGAACACGTTCATATTCAAAAGTTTAGAAAATATGGTAAAATTTAAACAATATTTAACTAATTAAATATCATTTTTAATTTTTAACCCCAAAATAGTATAAAAATGGTCAATAGTAAAAATAAATTACCATTTGAGTTTTAAGTGAAAATAGTGCTTTGAGAGGTTATCTTGTGGCAAAGATTACGGGAGTTACAACCAATCATTCGTTGATCCATCCAATCTAGGTAAACATTCTGCCTCTTCGCTTCAATTTGGTAGTAAAATTTTAAAGTTTTATTATTTTTTTTAATGGTTTTGTTGGGGGTAAGAGTGCGCCCCAGGCAACGCTCTTCTCCCTTTTGTGTAGTGCGTCAATGCACTCCCCGAAAGAGGAAAGAGCGTCAGCCTCACTCTGTTCTCAAAGGCATAAGCGTTGGCACCCTGTTCGCTCAAAGAAAGGGCGTTGATGACCCCCAAAGTTCCAAAACAATGATTTAAAGAAAAATTTCAAACTTTTATTCGCATGAGGTGTCTCCAATAGATGATTTATGGATGTCCCACAGGTCTACCAACACATCATGGTTATATGGAAGGAGAGAGAACATGAATTGGATGATGCCCAAGCTGCTAATGACCCAAACACAATGATGGCATTGAGAGAATGCGAGATCATGAATTACTTCGAGGTTCTAGGAATGAGGGCCCACATTCGCCTACTGAACTATTTGATTAGAATGTGGGGCCCTGAGCAACAACATTTTCAAGTGGGTACCCATATTCTTATAATAGATGTGGATGATTTATATTTTTTGACTGGGCTCTATAGAAGAGGGAATCCAGTGTCACTCTCTGGACCACGAGGAGGAGACATGACCATCGATGAATTGATCGATGAGTACGGTGTGATTGGGACAAGATCTCAACGTGGAAAGATCTCCATCAAACATGTGACATATAGGATATTGAGGACTACTTTGTTTACCATCAAGAATGTGGCGGGTAGCCGGGATGCCTACCAAACTACTCGAGCTCATATGTTGTATGCGTTGGAGTGTATGGCTCCAACAATTTTCGAATAGAGTGAGGGGCTTTTACTAAGCCTCAAGGCCTAATTAACAAAGTAGGGGAACTTAAGCAGTTCGGTAGTGGTGCAATAGTGGTATCCTTTTTTCTGAAGAGAGTTTCTTTACTGCATTAGCAGGTTCCAGTGAACAAGCTTGAGGCACAATACCCAAAAATGTTGAGATGGGTGGAGGTCATGGCTTGCCATGGAGGAGGAGGTGGTCCTACAATGACATACGATTTCGTATTCTTCCAATGGTTGTGTTTTCAAATCCTGATGGTGGAGGACTACACCTATTCAAGGACAAACTTCATAGGTGACCCCGATTTTCCCTTACCCAAATATGATTAGTGGGACAAGAGAGGTAAGAAAGATTCCATCCTTCATTGTGTTTTTCATTTTCTGATATATTTTATTTTTTTGGTTATTTTTGTAATACTAAGACATTGTATTTTGCATTGTAGATATTGAGCTATCACAATGAGCAGGAGCATCGCCCATTGAATGGAAAGGGGCAATAAGAGAGATCGTCATCTGAAACATAGAGGCATAAGAAGAGTTGTAGGAGATTGAGGAAAACCTGTAGTGACTGACTGTTGGAGTACCAGATATCTCCATTGATGAACTTCCCTGACGTTATCAATTCCATACTGCAGGATTTTTGGGCAACTTTGGGAGACTAATACAAAGAGTAGCTTGTGTCGTGATTTGTTTCCAAGACATTAGGATTAGCTCGAAGTAATTTTGACTTGTAGTATTATACTGAAAGCTTCGAAGCTTCAAAATTTTCTTGTTTTGATGTACTGAAAATTCATAGTTTCATATTTTGGTGCACTGAAATCTCATGGATTTAGAATTTTTCCTCAGTATCGATTGCAAAATATTTATAAGAAACAACTTTTTACAAAAATGTGTTTATTGTGGTGTGTTTATACATGAATGGTTTCCTATTATTATTTTTATCTATGTAATCTTTATACATGTGATTTATCTTAAATGAACATTAAATATGAGTTATGTACCAGTTCAAGACGTAATTAGCTAACATATCAAAAACTACATTTAGGTGTCTTGGAATATGTTGGTAAGAAACAAACTCAAAAGACTTTTCAAGAAGTTGAACTCTTCGGAACACTCGAAGAAGTAAGAGGTTACAGATAGTATAAAGTCGGTTTAATTGAGAAACAATTGATTCTGAATATTGATAAACCCTAATTTGACTCACATAATTTAACAAATCTTCAGTTAATAATCCAATCACTGCATGATATTCTACAATATTTTTTTGGAGGGATCTAAACAAGTTCCTACTAAGCTTACCAAATCATTGGTAGGGGAATAAAGTACCCAAGTTGATGATGCGAGGTTCAAGGTATACCGACTAGTACTATCTGTAAATCTTGAATATGTGGTCATTTGTTCATTCAAACACAACACTATATAAGAAGTATTACCTAAGACGAATCCTACATTCATAAAATTACAAACTACATACAACACACTCTATGAACAATATTTACAAAGTATCTATCCAAGATTCCCTAGGCATAGTACCTTTTAAGGTAAAGCCCAAGTTCGGGGCTCACCCAAGGGTATCCCACCGTAATCTATAAGTTAATAAGCTCCTTTCTGTAAAACAAAGCTCACAATAAGCTCCTTTCTCGAAAACATGACTCACAATACAGGGCCCATGTCACATGGATTCTAATTTTCTGCCTCCCAACTTATTGTGTTTTTTATCGTGTAAGTCAGGACCAAGTCTCCTTCATTAAAGAGACAAGGATGAACAAATCATCGTATTGATATTTAATTTGTTTCTTGTGAACCTCATTAGCTAAGGTTGCATCTTCACGAGTTTTATCGAGTTTGTTCAAATACAAGAAACATTCTTCCTCCATAGTGGTATTTAGTAGCAGTTCCACAATAAGCTTTAGAGAAGGGATCTCACACTCGATAGGAAGAGTAGCTTCCAACCCTTACACCAATTGAAATGGTGTAAAACTAGTGTATGTTTTGACAATGGTCCTATAATCCCTTAATGCATAAAATAATTGCAAATGTCAACTGGACTTAACTCTTCCTACCAACCGTTGAAGCATAGTTTTCAATACATTGTTAATGGATTCAACCTAGGTATTGGCCTATGGGTAGTATGGTGTTGAGTTGTTGTGATGAAAACCTAGTTTGGTACTTGATTCCGACATCATCGGGTTTCGAAAGTGAGAACTGTGATCAGTCACGATGGCTTGTGGGACCCTAAACCTAGAGATAATGTGATTAAAGAGAAAAATGGAAGTAGTTTTTCCATCTTTAGTATATGTAGGCATAGCCTCAGCCCATTTTGTAAAATAATTGACGAATACAATAATGTAACCATGCCCCCGAGCTAAGGTAGGATTATAGTGCATGAAATCAATTCCCCATTTCGCAAAGGGACCTATAACAATGATGGCATGGACTGGAGCTGGGTGGGTGCACTTTTTGGATTGGAAAAGCTGACAGTGTGGGCATTTTTTGACGACTTCCATACAATCTTCAAAGATCGAGGGCCAAAATTACCCATCGCATAGGATCTTCAAGGAAAGTAGCCATCCCAAAAAGATGACTGCCACAAGCTTCAGAGTGGAAACATTCAACACTGTTGTAGCCTCATCATGAGTTAAGAAACACCACAAAATAGAATCAATTCCACCACGATACAACGTATCATTGACAATAAGGTAGTACTTGGCGTTATGACGAATACGACGTCATTCGTCATGGGTTGCATTTAGCTAAAAGCATTGAGTTTGGAGATATAAAATCAAATTTCCATATCAAGGGTCAAACGTACTAATGAAGAACACGGATTCATTTGGAAATGAATCGAAGGGATGCGTTTCCTCAGTAATATGGGGAAGATCGCACATGAGCTCTGTGAAGACTAAAGACTTCTTTGAACTATATTTGACAAATTCTAATTTGAACTCTTGGAGAATGACAATCCATCGAGAATATTTTCCCCCAAGTACTTGACGTAGTTTTTGATAGATCGACTTGGCGTTAGTGTATTTCTTGATCTCATGAACAACAATCAAAGGATCAATCCATGCCATCTCTTCGTATGTCCAAGCAAAAACATCTCAAAATTCTCTAAAAAGGGTCGTATAAGTTTCAACTTCTGGAGAAGAAAAATTATGTCCCAAATGGACGTGTTCAATAACTCCAGGTTTCACTGATATATCAACTAGAGCGGTCTTAGTAATATTGCTCTAATTACATTCAAACTCAACATTTTGGATGAGTACAGGTGTTTGAGGAGCAGTTATGATATCAGATGAAACCAATGACTCAAAATTATCTTCTACCAATTGGTGATGGGGAAGGAGAGAATATATATGGTGATGATCTTTCCAAGAAATCTCGTCTAAAGACATAATTTCTATAATGGATTTATCTGATGGAAGAGGTTGTAAGAGATAATATAGAGATGGGTGGGGGGAATCTAACCAATATGGTAGATGGTAGGGGTTTGATGCCACCAGAAGGTGATTTTTAATATCGGGGCCATTAGAATTCAATTTAATGGTCTGGTAAATCTCTTCAGAAGGACTCAAATATATCAAATCAACAATTTATTTCTCTTTTTCTGAGTTGTCGTGACTCGTCAAGATCATATCCATAGATGTGACCTGCAAAGGAGGAGGGTTTTTCAATGGAAAATGTCTCATAAGCAAGGTCCATATTTAAGAAGGCCTACTCCAACGTTCTGATACTGTGGAGGTGAAGAGGCTAAGAGTGGTACATTGTTTGTAGAATTAGAATTCGTATCAGGAGAACAAAAATACAATTGATCAATGTAACAACATTTGCTTGGAATGGAAATCGGACCACACGAAAGACGGATGATGCCATGACCCACATCGCGTGGAACCAATTTCTACCTAGGAGGAGATTGTAATCTAGGGGAGAATCAATGACTTTGACTTGGGTGGACACTGATTTTCCCCCTAATTTAATTAATAAAGATGACAATAATATGTAGGGTTGAAAACCATGACCGTCAAATGCCTTTAATGTCGTAGGTTATTGGTTAACTTTAGGGGAAACTATATTGGCTCTCCAACAGGACATAGACATGACTGAAGTCAAGGTAACTTTGTCCAAAATGATACAATGGACATTTTTCCAAATAACTTTAGTGGATATCTGAAAAGCGAGTTGATGGGAAAGTCTCGTTTTGAATTATTCCAGTTTAAAAGTGATAACGTTACTATTTTAAGGATCCATAGCTCCAAGAATCGACAAGAAGTTTTTTCTATGTGTTGGACACGTTTGGAGTACTTTCAGGGTAGACATAGCACATGACGATTGAGCCAAATATTGCACTACATTATAGTATTGGGCAACAGGTGCGCTAGGCTTAAATACTGATTTACAAATAATACTATTGGGGTGGACATAGGACCGCATAAAGAACACATTTTTCAATTTGAATACCATTGGTAGGAGGATGAAAGGAAGTAGAAGTTTTGTCAACCAGAATGTTGTCACTTTTTTTCTTTGCAGGAGGGTCATAAATCTGAGAACTAGTTGAAATATGAACCGATTCACTAGACATCATTTTAACTTCATCAATGGAAGATGAGGAAAGTGCATGGAAGGATTGATGGTCAATCATTTGTTGTGGGGTAGGGAAATGATCGGTCAAAACTGTCATTGTGGAAGTGTTTTTTAGGAATTTATTAACCTCCTCACGACAAGGACATTCTTTAGTGAAATGATCACCTCCACATATTAGGCAAGGAAATTTAACCTTTCTCTTATTTTTAGGCTCGACATCCGTAGTTTGTGTTTTATCATCTTCCTATTGGTTTGTAGGTTTCTTGGATTTATTTTTTCATTTTTTCTTTGTTCACAAAGATTCTGAGGATTGAACCACATTCACTTTAGTGGAAACAATAGGAATAGAATCATTCTTGGGATTGGTAGCATTCTGACAGGTGGGTGAAGCAATTTGGTTTTGTTTTTTTATGGATTTAGCCGCAGTTTGTGTTTAGACAGAATCGAGTATGCCATCAACAGGTGGTTTTGTCAAAGGTCTTGAAGGGTCCGAAGTAGGATGAGGAGCATTCAGAATCAAATCGTACAATGTTCCTGACTGAGAATAAACCAAGTCTAGGTACTGAGCACGACTAATGGCTTGCTCTTCAGTAACAACGCCTCCCATTGAAATATCTCTAGAAATGGGTGGGAATAATGACTTAATAAACCAATCAACAAGTAATTGATTGAGTATGGGAGCCTTAATCAATAAACGTTGCCATATCCACTCATGTATATGATTTGATATATGGGGGGAAGTGGTCTGGCAAAGTGATGTCAAAATATATGTACTCGTTTCGTACCTAATTAGTAACTAAAAATGTGTCAGAAATGGCATTGCTAGAGTGTTGAAATCCCAAAAGGAATGCTAAGGTAATTCTATATACCATTTAGTGGAAATTCCGGTGAGATTTCTATGAAAAAGTCTCAAATGAATAGAACTATCCATGAGAAAATTAGATGAGCACCACAAATGATAAGTCACCACATTGTTCTTTGGATCTTCACTAGGTTTACCATCAAATTTTGGTATATCCGAAGGAAACTTTGAAGGAATGGGTGGCCACGAAGGATCATTGTGAATATTGTCGTTAATCAATCATAAAAAATTTGGCAGATCAAGTGCAGCCAGAAATGGTAATTGTTGATTTGGATGTGGATATAGGTAGTATTGATAAGGCATATGTGTACTAGTAGGGTGATAAGTTGATTGATAAACAGGTGATGATGATCCTCCCATGGAGGGTTTGTTCTATGGTGGTTGGTTTCTAGGTGATCCTCTTAGTGATCCTCTAGGTGGACCTCTAGATGGTCCTCATGGAAGACCCCCCGGTGGTCCTCCAGGTGGTCTTCCTAGTGATCCACTAGGTGATCCTCCTGGTGGTCTACTAGGTAGTCCTATAGGGGGTCCCTAAGGTGGTCCACCTAGTGGTCCTCCAAGTGGTCCCCAATGTGGTCCTCCCGATGGCCCACCGGGTGGTACAGAAGGTGGTCCTACCGGTGGTCCACCGGGTGGTATGGAAAGTGGTCCTCCCGGTGGTCCACTAGATGAAATCACAAGTGGTTCTCTAGGAATGGGGAAATTCATCCAATTAGGTTTCTCCCATGGGGTATTCATATTTCTAGGGTAAGGGATCCCAGGATAAACATTTCCCGAGGAAAAAAGTTGATAAGTTTGACTAACCATTGTAGGTTTATTTACCGGATGAGTATAACCCCACGTAGGTTGACTAGATATAGGTTCTACCCATGATAGTTGGCCTATGACAGGAGAAGGGATAACCACATTTCTAGTCATGGAATTTCCACTGACTACTGGTTTCCCTAAAGCGATATTATTCCCAACATTGAAACCGTTCTCTTGGTTGTTGAAGTAACCTAGGCTTGGGATTTAGCCCCATTCATGGAATTTATAGGATAATTTGAAACAGGTTGGAGATTTTGAAGTGATAGGGTTGGGATAGAAGGTTGACCTAGATCATAAGAAACTGCATTTTGAACCAGTATTCCTAAAAATGATACCAAATAGGAATATGGTATTCATGACTGGTTGTTTTGGAAGAGGTAATTAAGGGAGATAAACTCCATATTCTTATGTTCTCCCCCCATTCTACGTAGGTGAGACAAATATTCATGAACTGGCCTAAAAAATTCATCGTTTGAAAGTATTGTTTCCCATGTAGGTTGGGGTGTGACATATGACAAAGTAGTAATGCCATATTTGGAAATAGTCTGTCCTAAGGAAGTATCCCAAAATGGAGCAGTTGGACCAAATTCCAATGCTACAGGATCATTTGGAGGTCGAGAAAAAACCCAATCTTGTGCTCCAGAATACCCTTCTAATGGAAAGTGAAAAGTTTAGTCACACGAAGAAGGTTGTTGATCCACTGCTGGAGTAGGGGTAGATGGATTTTTGAAAGAAGAATAGTCTTCCCCGGATTCAGTAACCATAATTCCTTCTATCTATGGATCAACCGTAACATGTTGGTCCATGGTTTCCCCTTCTCTTCCTTCCACAGTGGGAGGATATTCAGGTGGTAAATCCTACAACCTGCAAGATCTTGTCATAAGTAGTTCAACTAGAATTTTGGCTAAAAAATGTACCCTAAAATTATTCTAATAAAAAAGATCACACACAAAATCTCTACACAAGTTAAGGTTACAAGAAAACTTAGGTGATAAGATGGGTTAAAAATCCAGATCCTTACCATGACTGTCAAGTCGTCACAACTCATGATATATTGCAGGGTCCAACAATAAAACATGAAAAGGAGGATTGGGACCATACCCTTGCTTGAATACATGACTACCTGGAAGGTATGTGCGTAGTATCTCCCTGAGGCTTTTCTCGGTGTATTTATCTAACAAGACGGACAAATGGATTTTCTCAGTTGGTCACAGGTTCCTAGAAGGGTCTACCGATATACTCAAGGTACGTGGGAGCTCAAATACGTGTTAGTGTTGTCTAATGCACAACCATTTGAAAGGGGCCTTTTGATATACCATCGAGTATGTGAAGAAACTTTCAATATACCTCAAGGGTACGTGAAAATCCGTTCGATGTATCGATTAGTACATGGAAGAACCGCATAGTTACCGGGATGCAGTACATGCAATATATGACAACTCCTATGTTTATAGACGCTGAAACACATCCTCTAACTTATCACTCAAATTTCTAAATATTTAAACCTAAGCTACCATTTAATTTGATCTTTGACGGTTAATGGACTTTATGGAGTGTGTAATGACTGCAAGATTGATACAATGTCTAAATGATATGAAATTCTCTTTTCGATCAGTTCTATTTAGAGTAAAGAAGATATATTTCCTTTCAAACAATCAATGAAAACACCATACAACTTTGATAATTCATCCTTGAAGCTTCGAAAATTTCCAAACACATAAAACCTCCTAATGCTTAACCAAACAAGATCTCTAACAACATAAAGAGAAGAAGTTCACTAATGTTTTAATTTCTATGATCTCCAAATTCAAATTTGAAAAAAGAAAAACAACTATCACTATACTTTATCAACTAGATTCAAACACCTAATCAAAACTGAAAGTAACTGATCTAACTTTTCTTTTTTTTTATTTTTGAGATATTTTTGAAATGGAAATTCAAAGAAAAACTAAAAATTATTCAAATAAAAGCATAAGAAAACTGTAATATTTTCTTTTTATGGATATGAAGGAATTATCAGAGATATGAATACAGACGATGATACCCAAGACAAAACCTCAAAAACACAAAATAATTAAGTTGTGAAGCTTTTACTATGGCTATCTTACAAGATACGATTTGAATATGGAATCAAACTTGAGCCACACTTACAATTATGAAAATAACCAGTGCAACAAACTCAAAAACCCAAACCAAACATCAAAGTTTTTCAAAAGACTCTTAAAACGTTATCGACTACCTATCTCGACGCACCCAAGGATAAAAAAAGAATAAGCACCTTTAAAATAAATAATTACTCAATAAGCTAGAATTTGGTGAGGGTGGATACTAACCTAAAGAGGCAAATTGAAAAAAAAAAGAGTGAATTTTACACCTTTTGACGAGCAAAAGAAAGATTGAGAGTTTGTAATAAAAATCAAAGAAAACTAATAATGCATATATCTAAATCGGTCCTTTGTATGGTCACCAATTTTGTTAGTGGGAATCCTTGGTAGGTGCGGACACGAATCATTTCTTTAGTCTAAATGGGATATATCTATAATAAAGCAAATACAACTATGAAACCCTCTCTTTAGATTTGGAAAGATTACTTGATTATAATGAAACCTTTACCTTCCCTTTGAAGATGGCCCTTACCAACTGGAGATCCTTAGCTTAGTTGATGTTCACAGGTTCGAAGATGGCCCTTACCAACTGGTTCGAGGGCCACCTAATTTGATCAGTTGGGATAAGCCTCCATGAGGACTTTCTTCTAGAACGTTCTTGAAAGTTCACTTTTTTTCCATTTTGTGAGCGTCGATGTTGTTTGCACACTAGCATAAGGCGTTAGGAAGGGTGGATGCTCTCTGTCCAAGTGCAACAAGTGTCATCATCACTTCCTGTCAATAGGCAAAAGGCGCCATCCTTGGCTGACGCTCTACGTCAAGAGACAAGGTGCGTCAAAACTTCCAGGATTGGGCTTCTAGCAAGGGAAAGTTCCTCCAAAAGATGTTTTGGCGTATGAACTTTAGGGAATTAGGAAAGGTGACCGTTTTTAGGTGTAAAACTTGTAGGATAAGGATACCATCAAGAGCTCTTGTGTTGTGGTTTAAGACATCTTTCTTGACCCTAGATGCCTAGAGCCTTCCTTTAGGGACCAATGTTGAGGTCTTCTCCCTCAATCATGTTAGGTCTATGAGACCCATATCTAGTGTCAGAAAACCTCCCAATTCGCCCAATACCCCTATTACACAACCAAGGATCCCCTCAAGAGGTTGTGTGTAGTGGTTCAATGCATCCTTCTTGGCCCTAGGTGCACATAAACTTATTTTATTGTTTAATGCACGTGCTTCATCCATCCCATGTCAAGGGATCCTAAAACAATTGCTAGTGATCTAAACCTCCTATTGATGTCTATAAGAATGCATGTAGGTTAAGAGTATCTTAGAAAGACTATATATTGTGGTTTTCATTGTTATTCATGGCATTGGATTAATATAAGGTAGAGGTTTCCTCCCTCAACCATGCCAATGGCATGTGAACTCTACCTAGTGGTCAAAATATTCTAATGACATCAATATTCATTATAAGTTTTGACAAACAATTTAGTATGATCTATGTTCCCAATCAAAAAATTAAATTTGATGTGAAATCACTTTTATCACAACATTTATAGTCTTAATATGTTAAAAATTCATAATCTCTAGTTATTTTTCAATCAGTATTTTACAATGAATATTTATTTATTTGAAGCAACTATAAATGGTAAATAACTGATTAAGATATTTACAAACTAAATCTTTATGTAATTTTGCAAAGATCTTCATCAACCATCCAAATCAACCTTCATCAACGGTCCAAATCGACTATTGTACTCATGCCATTGTTTGAAATAATTGATTAAGATATCTACAAATCAACTATTTATGTAATTTTGCAAAGATATTCAATTGACCATTATATTCATGCCATTATGAGCTTTAACAAAATCAAATGATGAATTTCAATAAAAAGTTTGCAAGTGGGCCTTTTAAACAATAAGAGCAATGTCCTAATGGAGATGAAATCACCCCTAGATTAATACACACAAAGTGACTATCAAACCAACTTTATTATGCCAAATGAAAAGTTTCCAACACCAATATGCACACAAAGTGACTATCAAATCAACTTTATTATGCCAAATGAAAAGTTTCCAACACCAATATGCACATAGGGAAGAGGGGCCATATGTGGTGTAGGGAATGGTGGGGGTAGACCCCAATCTTAAAAAAACTAGATACCATAACTGGTTCAAAAAATTAATTTATGTACAAATCATTCTTAATTTTTTTATGTATTTAAATTTTTTATCACAAAACGTTTCTTCTACATTTTGAAATAAATGAATATGTTTAAATTTGAAATTTCTTTTTAAGTTACATCCAATTTTAGTCGCACCAATGTTCGCCTATTGGTCTCAGTCGAAAATACATTATGGCTAGACAACTAGAAAATTTGTGACTAGCATGACATCAATTTCAATTTGTCACACCTAAAGACCAATATAGTTAAATAGAGAACACGCCAAAGTATATGTGATAAAAATTTGGAGGAACAATGAGTTCGAAAACATGGAGAATTAAGTCACACAAATTTGGGTGCACCACTAATGTATCTCTCCCCTTGTTAAGCCAATTTTAACAATTTTTCTTTCTATTGAGGTACATTACACATTTCAAATAATGAGATATTTGCCTTAGCCTTTTTAATGTCCTCCACAATATCACATACCATCTCAGGTGCTTTGAGATTCTTCTTGACATTATCAACCTTGTCTTCAATAGGCTTAACAGGCATGCTGATTTTCTTAGGATCTTGAATTGTAATGGTAAATTCAGGTATTTTATCAGTTGTAGTGTTCTTCCGTATTTTCTTCATATTTTCTTGAAGTCTCTTGATCTTTGGAAGTATTGAATTGTCTTGTTTTAACAAACCTTGACTTCTTGTTGTCACATTTGTTTCTGATGTTTCCTCTTGTTCCAGAGAACCTTCCTCTTCTGTATCAAATACTGAGACACAATCCCATAAAACTAAAGCATCTTTCTCTTGTTTTTTTGTGGATTGATTATCTTTTTCTTCCTCATTATCAGCTTCTGTTAGTTTGGAGTCCAATAACTGATTCATTACTAATGTCATAGAATTTATCCATTGGGGGCAATTTTTCTCAGACTGAGGTTGCTGATGAAAAGTGCAAAAATTATCCATACCTGCCTCATTTAAATTCATTGATGCAGGACTGTGTGGAGGAGGTTTAGGTTGATTGTTGTCTTCCCTCCTTTTATAGTAAGGATTATATGCTTTATGAGCTTCCTTTTATTTTTCCAAATCTATTACTCTGTTGGATAGATTCTGCATCATCTTCACCATCCCTTCAAAATCATGTGACTGTTCATCCTGAGGCTTAGTCAGTAATAAAGCTTTCTTACCAAAAGTTTTTTCTTCCAACTCCACAGGATAATCTTCTATGCTCTCCTTCTCAGCTTCTACCCTCTCAGCTTCTTCATAAGTTTATAATCATGTAGGTTTGACTGACATCTTGGAAAACATGGCCAAGTCAGGCCCTAGAGCTAAAGTATAGTATTTAATCAGAACTTTATTAGATGGTTTATCAGCTGCAGAGAATTTTTTTAGATAAGCAACAAATCTTTGAGTGAAATTATGCACTTTTTTCTTTCTTTCTTTCTTTAAAGCGCATAACCCTTTCATTAAAGCTGCATGAGTTTTATGGACTGCATATTTACTTCTAAATATTCTCTCAAATGTGTCCCAATCTGTGATTGAATTTGTGGGAAGAGAAAAATACCATGAGGTTGATGCTCCTTTCAGGGTGTGTGGAAACAATCTACAGACCACAACTTCATTCTCCCCAGCACGTAGTCCTTCTATAGCCAAGTAAAAACTTTGCAAATGATCATCTACCAGAATTTTTTAACTTGGGTCAAACTTAGGCAATGTTTTCTCAAAATCTTGAGGAAAATCATGCAAGGGAGGTGTCAGGTTTTATGGTGACCTAGCCTTCCAAGCAGGTGGTGTATTTGGTGGGTTTGATGGTTGATTTGTGTTTACATTAGCCATGATTTTGAGTGGAGAATGAGGTGGTGACTGAATAGGTGTATGGATAGGTGAACAGTAAGGTGTATCTGGGTCCAACTGATTCAAAGGTTGGACAACTTCCTGTAAGGATGCTTCTACCAGTTCTTCAAAATCTTCTACCAACAATGCATCTTTCAATATAGGGCGGTCTTTCTTCTGATATTCTCTTCTGGGTAAGGCAGGGATAATCGGTAATTCTCCGATCCTCTTTGCATATGCCCTAGTAATTCTTCTCAAATCATCAACTACTTCGTTATCGACAGAATACAGATGCTCTTTACCCTTCTCTTCCGGAGTTGGATTGGGAAACAAACTACTTTCAGAACTATCACCGGTGGAGTAATTTCGAGAAAATGGGTTTCCTCGGCTAGCCATGCACTAGCGACCCTCCTTCTAGCGCCAAAAACTGTTGAGGCCTGGAAAATAGCAGGTAACAACAGTTAGGGATTCTCCCCAATAACGTTCCCAACTGGCCTGTTATTTTTTGGTATGGGGAATTCATTCGGTTTACGGTCCGGCTACCGTAGGTCAAGTAACAAATTAAAAGGTTTTACCGGTTACGGCCCGGTCCACCATGTATATTTTTAGTTTTTTGTGTTTAAGTATGATGTGCAAGTGCCTATCTAAAAAATGCAGATTGATAGAGATGATGAGGAGTGTCACAATGTGATGTGCATGTTCTTATCTCTCGTCTTAACCCTCTCGCATCTAAATCACACATAGCAAGAAACTAAATATTACTAACTAACCTATCCCTAGGGGGCAGAATTAACGGTTAACAATG
This sequence comes from Pseudotsuga menziesii, assembly GCA_001517045.1. NCBI lineage: Eukaryota > Viridiplantae > Streptophyta > Pinopsida > Pinales > Pinaceae > Pseudotsuga > Pseudotsuga menziesii. The sequence continues at coordinate 9,015 of LPNX010815124.1, read as the reverse complement.
AGTAATGTATTTCTGCACATGTATTATGAACAATTACAGATAGCTGTTATTAATTTCAGAACACATGAACATTAATAGAAATTGTAGCGTCCCCAACCCTCCAACCGACGAAGAGGATGCCACCATGGCATTAACCATCCGGGAAACTAGCCCCACGAACATGTGCATTCATAAAATGCTGAAACAAAATGCATTGAAGTAGAACATACAAATACATAATTATTTATCATACACAGCGGAAGCAACATACATTCATACAAGCATTCAACATGTTCATCATATTCATTAATAGCAGTATGATAGCAGAAGTAAAATAGACAAGATTACTTATCTCATAAAGAACTTGATCCGCAACCAGCTACATCGCTGCAACGTTCCTCCCAACCATAGGCTAGCATGCTCCTAAATCTCTTAGCAATGCTGCCACCCCCGAGCTGGGCATGATCCCCCAAGGAATAAGGAACAAACAGGCTTACACATAGCCAAGGATACACAAAACACAGCCAAGCCAACACAGTTGGGTTTATCAGGCCATCAAGGAGCTGGGAAAGGCTAAATGCTAAGCTGGCGAGCCCATTACAGAGCTAGGAACACTTACACCAGAACTAGCCTGACTTCTAAGACATCCACACACACCCAACACAAGGAATCAGTCCCTTCTCTGCTACACAGTCCCTCGGGCCCTGACTTCCCTTCCAGTGCTATTCAAGGGTTGTGGAGAAGAAATCCAGCCCTCTAGCTCTGTCTGTGTGGTTTCCAAACACACCAAGTTTATCAAGAAAACCAAGCCCCCATCCCTGCTCCCAACACAGTTCGAAGACCAACCTTTGCACACATGCAATCAATTAGCAGTTATAGCTTAGACAGGGAAAATGAATCTTGAGTCATTCTTGGCCCTATCGTGTCCAAAATGACTCCGAAGCAACTTACTACCGTCTCAAAACGTATCAACAACACAGTTCACAACGTGGGGAAACAACAGTCCATCCTGGACAATGAAGCCACCGAGGGAAAAACTTACACAGACCACACTGGGGAAGAAGATACAGACTTCCAACCTATGCATGAGGTAAAATTGACCTCCGACCTCCGGAATTTGGATGGAAAACATGCTAGATACCACTCTGTGGAAACGTGAATGACATCTGAAACGAATCCCGGTTCTTGGCTGTGTGAAGCCAAACCGAGAAAGAAGATGGTGCGTGGGAACAGTCAAAACTACCGTCCCTACGTGAGGATGAACAAACTATGGAGAGAATGGCATAGTATTGGAGAGAGTGGAGTGTTCGTGTGGGCAAGGACTAATAGTCCTGTCACACTCCATTCCCAGCCATAACTACCTCAACTACTCAACAGATCATTACCATGGTAGTTGGATAAGACAAGGGGAGTTGAGCAATTAAAACAGGGTGGTGACACATGGATTTTCCCTCATGGCTCAAGGTTTGACAATTTCCCCCCCTTATCCTTCGGAAAATCATGCCCTCTTCATTATGGTTGCAGTGAGCATAACTGGTTGGGTTCATTTAATTAAAGATGTATGTTTACATGATGCTGAAACTAATATGTGCCGTATATCACGATATACCATCGGCAACGATTTCAATTGCTGAACATAACACAACCAAATCGATGGTGGGGCTTTTGCCTTTAGCTCCACACCACGATTCATTACAATATATACATCATGTACATTTAATGCAACGGGGTCAAAACTGGGGTGTTACATTCCACTCCCCCTTCAATAGCACTGTCCCCAGTGCTTTACAAAATTTGAACAAAATGCTACAATGGTACCGGCTCAGTGTTCCGCAGAATTGAACAAAAATGGATGTGCCAACCGCATGGCATCCTCCAGCTCCCATGTAGCCTCTTCAGGTCCGTAGTGCTCCCATTGCACCTTTACCTGACCTATGGATAGGTTCCGAAGCATTGTGACCTTCCCGTCGAGGATGCGCATTGGCTCGATTCGGAACTCTCCCTCGGGTTCCACCTGAATCACATCCCAATTTATCACATGGTTAGGATCATGTACATATCTCTTAAGCAAAGAAACATGAAAAACATTATGAGCCCTAGTGCTAGAAGGCAATGCAAGTCTATATGCAACTGGCCCTATTCTTTCAAGCACTTCAAATGGCCCACAGTATCTTGGTGACAGCTTGGCACAACTTCCAAGCTTCAAGAAACTCTTCTTTGCTCTCACTCTGAGGTAAACATGATCCCCAACACTGAACTCTCTATTCACCCTATGCTTATCTGCATAGCTTTTCTGTCTATCTTGTGCTGCTTTCAGATTTTGCCTGATCTTTACAACCTCTTGCTCCATTTCCTTGAGCAATTCTGGTCCAAGCACAATCCTGTTCACGGGATTATCCCAAGTCACAAGTGTCCTACACCTTCTTCCATACAAAGCTTCATACAGACTCATCCCCAAGGATTCCTGTTGTCCATTGTTATAAGAAAACTCTACCAAGTGTAAGTAATCTTCCCATTTGGTTGGTTTATCCATCACGTACATGTGAAGCATGTATTCAAGCACTTGAATAACTCTCTATGTCTGCCCATCTGTCTGAGGATGGTATGCAGTGCTGAAGTTTATCTTTGTACCAAAATCTGCAAACAACCCCTTCCAAAAGTTGGAAGTGAACTTAACATCTCTATCAGAGACTATTGCCTTTGGCAATCCATGCAATTTGAAAATATCCTTCATGAAGACCTTTGCAATGTCATCCATCTTATGCGTAGACTTCACTGGTATAAAATGCGTTGCCTTTGTCAACTTGTCTACCACAACCATGATGGAATCATGTTGTCTCCAAGTCATCGACAATCCTATAATAAAATCCATGGAAATAACTTCCCATTTCCATTCCGGAACTGACAAAGGCTGCAACAAACCTGCAGGGTGTTGATGCTCAACCTTTACTTGTTGACATTTCATACACCTCAAAATGTACTCAGCCATATCCCTTTTCATGCCTGGCCAAAAGTACTGCTTTCTAGTTGTAGCAATTGTCTTCTGATATCCTGGGTGACCAGAATATGGAGCTTGATGGATTTCATCCATAATAGCTCTCCTCAAATCTGCTACACCTGGAATATAAAGTCTACCTTTATAAGTAAGAAGTCCATCTTTTTCCAATTTATATCCCTCATACCTCTTCTCAATACGTTGCTGCTGCAATTTGTCTTTTACCTCCTCATGCAATTCGTCTCCAGCAACATGATTAACAATCTGCTGCCTCAAATCTGATTGGCAAATACTAAGAGATGCCACATGCATTTCCTGCACCTTCCTGCTGAGTGCATCAACTACCTTATTTTCCTTTCCCTTTATGTGCTTGATTTCAAAATCAAACTCACATAAAAACTCCAGCCATCTTGCTTTCCTAGCATTCAGAGTAGGTTGATCAAACAAATACTTCAGACCACAATGGTTTGTCTTGAGCTCAAAATTTCTACCCATCAAGTAATGCCTCCACATCTTGAGAGCATGTACTATGGCTGCAAGCTCTAGATCATGAGTGGCATAGTTCTTCTCATGCTCCTTCAGCTTTCTTGACTCATAACATATCACGTGGTTGTCCTGCATAAGGACTCCTCCAAGCCCTTGTACGCATGAATCGGTACACACCACAAAATCCTTCTCTGGATTTGCAACTTTCAATACGGGTGCATTGGTGAGAAGATTCTTCAACTGCTGGAAGCTTTCTTCACACCTCGATGTCCATTCAAACTTTATCCCCTTCTTTTGCAAAGAAGTGATGGCATGTGCAACTTTAAGGAATCCCTTAATGAACCTTCGGTAGTATCCTGCAAGTCCCATAAAAGATCTTACATCTGTCACATTTCCTGGAGTAGACCAATTCATAATGGATTCAATCTTTTCAAGGTCCACAGATATACCCTCCTCTGAGATAATGTGACCCAAGTACTGAATTCTATCTCTATAGAAGTCACACTTGCTCAGTTTTGCATATAGATGAAGCTCCCTGAGCAATTGCAGTGTCAATCTCAAATGCTCTTCATGCTCTTTCTCATTCTTAGAATAAACAAGAATGTCATCAAGGAAAACAAGAACAAACTTGTCCAAATATCTGCTGAAGACACTATTCATAAGGCACATAAATGTAGCTGGTGCATTTGTGAGACCAAATGGTACCACTACAAACTCATAGTGCCCATACCTTGTCCTGAAGGCTGTCTTATGAATGTCTTCATCCTTGATTCTCACCTGATGGTAACCAGACCTCAAGTCAATCTTGGAAAATACCTTTGCTCCTTTGATTTGATCAAAGAGGTCATCAATCCTAGGCAAAGGATATTTATTCTTCACATTAACCTTGTTCAATTGTCTGTAATCAATACATAATCTAAGTGTACCATCTTTCTTCTTTACAAACTGAACTGGTGCTCCCCACAGAGACACACTCGGTTGGATACACTTCTTTTCCAACAACTCTTGCAGTTGCATTTTCAATTCTAGCATCTCTGGTGTACTCATCCTGTAGGGTGCCTTGGACATTGGTGCTGCTCCTGGCTCAAGTTCAATAGTGAAATCAATGTCCCTCTTTGGAGGAAGCCCTGGAATCTCATCAGGAAACACATACCTGAATTCTTGTAACACCTGATAGTCGTCCAACCTTGGAGTTTCATCTCCTGATGTCTCCAAAATATGAGCTGCATACAACTGGCAACCCTTCCTACATAACTTCTTTAACTGCATTGCTGAAACCTGCCGTACTGAAATCACCTTTGGAATACCTTTCACAACTACTAGGTTCCCTTCTTCATTTATGCATTCGAAAGTCTTATTGTAATAGTCAAGCTTTACCTTATGAGCTTCTAACCAATCCATTCCAATGAGAACATCATAGGAACCAAGCGGTAGAACATTCAGATCTACACAAGTGACTAATCCATCCATGACCAATGGACATTTCTCTACTACTTCACTGATCTTTCTCTTAGTCCCAGTGGCTAGCTGAACTGACCAAGACTTCCTATGCTTTACTTTCTTAAAAGCACAAATCTCCACTATTCTAGGAGTAATGTAACTGTGCGTAGAATCAAGGTCAATCAAAATAGAAACAGATTGTTCAACAATCTTACCTGCAACTTCAACCTTAGTTGACTGGTGATCTGCCTGGCGGTCCTCCAATGCTGCATAAATCCTAGGGACTGCCCTTGCTACTTGACCCACTGTTTCTGCTTCTTGAATGTTGTAATCCGGTCTTGCACTCTCATTCTCGAGTGGACAGTTTCTGTGCGTGTGGGGTCCTCCACATTTCCAACATTGAAGTGGTCCTCTATTTTGTTGTAGATCTTTAGGCTTTTCTCCTATCACTCCAACTGGCTTACTCGCAGCTTGGGATGGCTGCTTCTGTTGATTCCTGAAGTTAGAAGGTCTGAAACCTTTCTTTCTTTGGTTGAACTTCTCATTCTTCTTGTCCTTCCATGCCTTATGGTAATCCAGTTTACCTTTTCTTTGCTCATAGCAATACTTAGCCTTCTTTATTGCTTCTTCAAGATTTCTGGGTTCATAAAACTCAATTCTATCTTTGTAAGACTGAGGTAATCCACTCAGAAAATGCTGGACCTTCACTTTTTCATCTCTGATGTACCGAACATACCTCAATAGCTCCAAAAAATTATTTGCATATTCTTCCATGGTCTGCTGTCCCAATCTCAGCTCATGGAACTCCTTAATCTTGTCATCATAATACCTGTTAGAGAGGTATTTCTGCTTGAAATACTTCTTGAACTGTTTCCACTTAAGCCTCCTTTCGTTGATCCTCTTTACTTGCTTGAAGTGTTCCCACCAAATGGATGCTCTTCCATTCAGATTGAATATGGCAACTCTTTCCTTCATGTTTCCTGAATAATCATGCACTTGAAAGTACTTCTTTATCCCAAGAAGCCAAGCTTCAGCCTATTGTCCAGTCTTTACCTCACCATCAAATGTAGGAGGTTTAACCTTCTTAAATTCATCCCAAGAGCGATCCCTATGGCGCCTTCTTCTTTTCTTATGAGAAGATGAACTTGTATCCCTGCTGGATACTTCAGAATCAGATGATCCACTAGAAGTCCCTCTCCTTCTCCTGGTGCTGCTCTTACTGCCTTCTGGCCTTGATGTACCTCGTCCAGAATCTATCTTTTTTCTATAAATCTGTCAAACTCTGCAATATGGCAACATTCAACTGATGCTGCTCTTCCTTGGCTTTAACCAAGCTTCTCATGGTGGCTGCAACATCTGACGGTGTCTCTTGGAATCTCCTTCCATTAGACTCTATGTCATCATTTCCATTACGGACATTTTCTCCCATGGCATCTTCTGCTCGTTCGTAAGAATCCCGAGCATCATACCCATCATGGGTTCTCATGACTGAACCACCTCTAGCTTTACCACACTATTCTTTCTGGAGTACTACTCTTGGAAGTTATCTAAAGTTTTGCAAATGTGTTCATAGCAAACTGTTAGATGCATAATATTAATATAGATCAAAATTACTTACCTTTTCTTCTGGAAATTCATAAAACAACAATTATGCTACAACACAGAATTTTCTCTATTTCATATTAAGCTCTGTGACCACGGACAACCTGCTGAAATCTGTTAAAATAGTTAGAGTTTGCTGAGAAAATTTCCACTTCGAAAAACCCAAAGTTTCCTTCTCTTCATCAGGTCTCTTTCGCACAAATTTTTCTGGCATTTCGGTGGGCAAATAGCCAAATTCCTGATCTGCATCGACGACCAAGTTGACTGTGCATCGGGTGCATAGTCCTTTGAGCAGCCGCAACGGCAGAAAATGTTCTTACTTCGGCTTCCGCGGCAAACGTTTTGACTTCCGATCGGCGATGTCAATGACTATTCTCCTTAAGTCTTCCGCAGCCGTAAGTCTATTGGCGGTCGAAAGCACTAGCTGTTGCAGTGTCGGAGGGCTAGTTGACTAAGCAGCCGCAACGGCGGGTCACCTTCATCGAACTTTTTTCGATCGATGATCCGATCCACTATCATTTTCCGATGGCTAATGATCTCGTGCCTAAGAGAAAATTTGAATTTTCTTCTTGCCTTGTCTTCCGTGGCATCGGCTCTTCCATCTTCTATTCATCGGTGATCCAAGTCACTATACCTCCTCTGTGTCGGCGATCGGCTATGTTATTGCATCGGATGATTAGTCTTCTAGGCAGCCGCAACGACGGACGTTCAATCCACTAACTTCATCGTAGCTCATCGGCAACTAAATTAACTAGGTGTCGGCGAAATAGTTCTATCAGCAGCCGCAACGGTATCCCACCATCTTCGATATTCTTTCGATCGGCGGCCAAATCTACTGAGGCATAACCTGATCGGCATCGGTAGTCTCTTCTCGTTGGAAGGCTAGTGCTCTAGGCTTCCGCAACGGTGTGCGTACGAACCACTAACTTCCTTCGATCGAAATAGCTAACCGTCCCCGATCATCGATCACACTGAGACAAAATTGAAATTTGTTTTCTCTTCTTCTGTTGACGAAAACTTTCTCTACCTTCCGCTGACTCTGTCGGCTCCATAATCCATTAACACCTTGGCATCGGCGAGTGGAAGGCTAAAGCATCGGCGGGTTAGTTCGATCAGCAGCCGCAATGGCAGCTCCTCATCTTCGATCCCTTCCTGATTGGCGATTGCACCTCTAATCATCGGAGGGCTAGTCCACACTGCAGCCGCAACGACAGACAGACAATAGATAAATTCTTCCACGGCATCGGCGAACCCAAAAAATATTTTCCGTCGACGGACGACGAACACTTAGAAAATTTTCCGCAGTTTTCCTTCCAACTTTCCTCCGTCGGGTGTGCTTCCTCCTAGCTCTCCGCTGCATCGGAAGTCCTTCCCACTAAGTTTTCCAATGATCCGACAGTTTAGACACTTAGACAAAATTGGTGAATTTCCCAGTCATTCACCGATTTCTCCTGGGAAGAAAGGCAGCATGCCTCTACTAACTGGTTCTTCATGGCCCATAGAGGCCCATGCTGCAACTTGCAAGCTCTGATACCACACTATAGTGTCCCCAACCCTCCGACCAGCGAAGAGGACGCTACCATGGCATTAACCATCCAGGCAACCAACCCCATGAACATGTGCATTCATAAAATGCTGAAACAAAATGCATTGAAGTAGAACATACAGATACATAATTATTTATAATACACAGCGGAAGCAACATACATTCATACAAGCATTCAACATGTTTATCGTATTCATTAACATTAGTATGATTGCAGAAGTAAAATAGACAAGATTACTTATCTCATAAAGAACTCGATCCACAACTAGGTACGTCGCTGCAACGTTCCTCCCAACCATAGGCTAGCATGCTTTTAAATCTCTCAGCAATGCTGCCACCTCTGAGCTGGGCATGATCCCCCAAGGAATAAGGAACAAGCAGGCTTACACATAGCCAAGGATACACAAACACACAGCCAAGACAACATAGTTGGGTTTATCAGGCCATCAAGGAGCTGCGAAAGGATAAATGCTAAGTTGACGAGCCTATTACAGAGCTAGGAACACCTACACCAGAACTAGCCTGACTTCTAAGACACCCACACACACCCAAGACAAGGAATCGGTCCCTTCTCTGCTACACAATCCCTCAGGCCCTGACTTCCCTTCCAGTGCTATTCAGGGGTTGTGGAGAAGAAATCCATCCCTCTAGCTCTGTTTGTGTGGTTTCCAAACACACCAGGTTTATCAAGCAAACCAAGCCCCCATCCCTGCTACTAACACCGTCCGAAGACCAACCTTTGCACGCATGCAATCAATCAGTCGTTACAGCTTAGACAGGGAAAATGACTCCTGAGTCGTTCTTGGCCCTATCGTGGCCAAAACGACTCCCAAGCAACTTACTGCAGTCTTAAAACGTATCAGCAACTGTTAACACGCAAAAATGGTTAACTACCTCATCTGCCTCACTACATGGCTCATTTGTCCATTTGCCTACCATATTTCCCTGAAAATCCCACTAAAAAGCC
>LPNX010815103.1:30905-51448 GCA_001517045.1 Pseudotsuga menziesii | reverse complement strand
GTGAATTGTGCTATCAGGTTTATAGTTTTTAATTGCTGTTCTTACTATTAAGATTTACCTTTAAGTCTCAAATTATAAGGCCACTTGTGTGTTGGCTTGGCTTTGGTTAAGCCTTTCACAGTATTAATACCCTTAGGCCTCAAATTATAAGGCCACTTGTGTGTTGGGCATATGTAATGGCTTGAGGGACCACGCATGGCCTATGATCCCCAAACGTGAATGCCATGGATTAAGACCTTATATTTTGTCTACGGACCATGAAATGAGCATTGATAATCATCTATGGCATGATATATCTCAAAATGGAAAGCTTATCTCACTCATAGGATAAATATCCCTATATAAAGCATTTGTGGTTATTTTGGGAACAACACATGCCCCATGAGACCATAGGAAAATGTATTGTTTTAAACCATGTATTTAAACCTTAAATAATGGAATAGATTCAAATAACCATCCATCATGTTTTATATATTGACATAATGGTCGTATCCCACTTTTAGCCCAACAATTCCCTATGTATTAAATTTTGAGTATATTATACAAGTTTATTACGTTTAGCCGTGCACCCACTCAATTTATTGTGGTTGACTAAATCGCGTGCGCGTTTTTCCTCTACAAATCGCGTGCGCGTTTTTGCTCTTCAACTCGCGTGCGCGTTTTAGAACTACAAATCGCGTGCGCGTTTTGTAGTTCTATAACGTGTACGCGATTTTTCTTCCTATCCTACATGTTCCATGACATGTCAGGCTGGGGTTGAACCATACCAAGTGCTATGTCAGGCTCGGGTTGATGTATTTTTTGGTAGCATGATGTTGTTTTTGAAAACTAGGATTGCATCTTAAAGGTCCATCATCTTCTTGCACTGACCCTAAAGATTGTCTATAAAGACCCAATCCAAAGAAAGGCTTGGGGGTCCCCATTCTATTCTATGTGGTCATTATTTTTCCTAATAATTTTGGAGAGCATTCCAAAAGCAAAAACAATCTAGTTCGGAACTTGAATTCCAGATAGGAGAAGCCTTACCTTTACAATCTCTAGACTAATTGCATGTTGGAACGAGATCGAGGGGATTTGGATTGAAACTAGGAACGATTTGAGGTCATAGTTCGGTGAAACATGCTAGTTCCCAAGTTATTTGGTGGACAAAGATGAGGTCAAAATTATTTATGTTCTTTTTAATTCTATGTTTAAGTGTGCAAGGTTCTATCCATTAATAAACTACAAATTGCAGGTATGAGGTTTTTACCTTCTCTGAAATTCTTACAGACTTTATTAAAGTAGGGTTTATAATCTTGTTTGGAAATATGCACATTAAATGTATGCTTCAACTAGGTTTTTTTCATTTGTTTACAGAACCTTAGTCTGAACTATTTCTATATAAAATCTAAGGATATATTCTATGTTATCGGTTGATTTATTTGTTTAAACATTAAACTCAGCCATTACTTCCTAGAAAAGAATTTATAGTTTAAATTTCCTTAGTTTGATTTAAAACAAGTCCTAGAATGATTTAATTGTCAAACAATATACCTTAGACTTAAACCCTTGATATTAAGATAACTAGCTATTGTATCTTGTTCAAACATAAATGAAAGGTTAAAATAGAGTTTCATAAATCTAGGTAAAGTATACCTTAACAACAATTAAAACTAAAAAATTATTAAAAAAAATTTGCATCAAAACATTTAGATAAACTATTTAAAATTATAAATATACAGACCAAGGAATCAATCTCTGAAATCATTAATATAGACTCTATTTAGAAATAACTAATAACTACAAGCTGGAAAAAAAAGAAACTAACCAGAGATCGAATCTCTTACATCATTAAATTCAAACCCTCAACCTTAAATCCAAAACGTTGGCAGATTCCATATTTCGAATGAAAATAATTTTGTTTCCGCATTATGAATAAACCTAAACATTATATCATAAAACCAACCAAACATTAAATAAACACTACAAACCATACAATGAAAACATTATAACATTGCTAAGTATCGTTAACTCGTCCCATCCATCGAATACTATCCAGGATTAGATGCACGTATACATGTATTCATATCATAAACTACAAATCAAATGTTAACAATAAATTAAAGAAAAAACCAATTACATATTTAAAATTATCAAGATAGAGTCATTCCCTGTGCATCACGCTAGTGGAATTTATTTTAGATAAACCATGAACTCACATTGTCAAACCAAGAAGCATGTTCTTACACCTCTACTCATTTAGATCGAATGCATTTAGGATCAAATCCTATGAAATTCCCAAACAAAACTATCAACCACAATTCTAAATCCTTATCAACCCAGGATGGAATCCTATAGGTGTCAACAAAGAAAACGCTATGAATTATACATTAAAGGTTTCACCTCTCAGGTTACCTGAAAGGAATTTAAATATAAGCAACAGTATAAACAAACACAATACAGAGCTACGCTCTTTACATCAAATGCACCAGTCACAGTCTAAAAACATAACATACAATTGGTTGTGTGTCCACGCTAAGAGTCTAGACAAGCTTCACGCTTATGGCCGCAAGCTGAAACCCGACCACATTAAATAATAAACTCATGCATCCTCGTTTTTTTTACCACACATTACTACCAAAAGAATAAATCGCATAAACTACACACTTGAATCATCCATGGTGCCATTGCAAGCAATGGCACTATAAATATAAAGAAACGCATCATAAGAATAAACATAGAGCTTCCATTAAGTTAAATAAAACCCCTTACAGATTGTTGCAAAACAATGAATTCATACACAGAGTCGAGCCAGATCCCAACAGATAATATTTTATCCCCAAAATTTTACATTCGACAGAGCCATGGAAAGGCTACACAGTTGCATCACTAGATACCAAGAAACTATCAAAACCCCAACCAACGAAACAACTAAATGATGCATTTCCCCACCCAAAGCTCGAATCCTCTATTAAAAAAATGCACAGTAGCGTAAGGGCCTTGCTAATTTAGGAGATTACTCAAAGAATGCTTGTGCAGGAAACCTATGGCACCACCCTCAAGCCATGCATAGAGCCATGCTATGTCACTTGCACAAACGCACACAAATGCCATCAAGAGTATGCAATCGAAACCGTAACCAAACCAACCATTACACTATGCGGACCAACATGATCACTCACCTGACGAAAGAGTGGGAAAACTTGTTGTTTCGTAGCATGCGAGGGACAGTTCTCACCAGGAAGCATGGGACCACAAACCTCCACTATAGAAATGAAATAATAACAAACCTGTAATGTCCCTTTTTGAAATTTTATTAAATGACCAATTTTTCACTTTTTTCCGAATTTCGACTTTTGACTAATTTTGATGACTAGGTCTCCAAATTGGTCCAAATGCTCTGAAATATTCAGAGAAGGTATATGGAAAATATTAAGGTTTGAATATTATTTTCAAGGAATCTTTGTGACCCTTTTAATGCTTCTGCAAACTTTTTAAAGATTTCTTCATTGTTTAACATTTATACATGAAATCTTTTTGGTATTTCGACCTAAGAGTCTTATGAACTTTTAAATACAGAAATAACAGTCCATTCATATATAAACCATCAATATTTTACTTATCCATTCGAATCCATCAATATTACATTGGTTCACAAAGCATTTACATCATAACATTAAATAAATCGGCATTATAATCTCCCCCAAAGAGATCAATAGCTCACCCAAAGTGCAATCCCTCCACGAGCAAAAATATGCCATAAAAATTTTCTTGCTTGGTAATTATTTGTCCCTTAGCATCACTTTGACAAACTCTCATGAATATGGAAAATGTGATTAGGCCATTGTGACCTAATGAAAAATTTGGGACATGACAAAACCCTACCTAGTGCTCGAGGCATTATGCTTACATTTCCCAAGGAGCATTAAAGTCGCCACCCTATCCACCACTGTTAACGAAATCAAAACCCATATCCCTATAGTTTTGGTTCACGTTGTCTGTTCCATAGTTCACCACCCACAATCATATAAATATTAAACCCTAGAATGTCATGTTATCCCATATTTTCGATGGCATATGCTTATGTCATAGACATAAACCCTTTACCATATAGTTCAAGATTATATTACAATGCATCTAAGGTTTCAAAACTTAACATATAATGTATACAATGAAATTTATAAACATGAATAAATATAACTCTCACAAACCTTATTACCATAGGACTTAGGTAATAGATAGGCCTAGGAATTTAGTCCTCTTTTCACACAGCTCTGAACAGGAATAGTGAAGTGTAGATGTAGTTTGTTGTAGACGTAGGATGTTTTTATTTTCACGATCATAGATAGAGTTCACCAACGAATTAACCTGCAAAAGAGAATAGGAGCATGCATTAGTTCATGACAAACTAAGTAATCCCCTTAGCAATAGGAATCCTTACCTTTCTGAGTGGTCCCTCGAGGCATAAAACCCCACCACTCCACCCCTGGCATACATAGGTAAGTTAGCCTCTCATTAAATAAACCATAAACAAATTTAAAGACATGTACAATAAAATTAAAACATAACATAAACATAAGTATTGACAAATTCTTGTGACTAACAACCAGGAAAACTAAACACACAGACATGACAAAGTAATAGAACAAAATCAAGTAAAATGCCATCATCTGAAAAGGAAACACATAGAAGAAAAACCGCTTACGATAATTAGGTTCAGTATACAATCAAGTGTTATTCTACATAAGTTTTAAACGTTGTCCTAGAATTTAGTATTTTATCAGCCTGCGAAGTTTTTTTATCTATTTATGAATTTTAGGGATATTACACGAACTAATCAAACTCACACATCACAATTTATTCATGAGAACAAGTAAACTTAAAATATTCATATAGTATAAACTTCAATAGGTTTAAATTGGTCTATCCTTGTTGCCTGAATCATTAAATCGCTAAAATATTATTTTCTCGTTATACACTAACATATCATTCAATATATGATCTACTTAATAAGAGTTGAAAGCTCCATAGGTGAAGCTTTCCTTTTGAACATACTTGTAACAAAGCTCACATGACTAGTGAATATAGTTAACTAGTCATTAAGAACTTCAAAAACATTTGTAAGTAGATTTTACATAGCAACCTAGACTTAATTGCACTCTACTATGTTTTTGTTTAGAACACAAGACTAGTGATCAAATAACTAATGAGTATGCATGAATTACAAGGGCTTACATACATATATCATTTTCTAACATCAACATCACTTTACACAAATGTCACAAGTACATAACCAACATTCAATATGACCCAAGAAATATAGTAATAACTCTAATATTTTATTTTTTCTTTTGCACTTGTTCCAACAATAAGATCTTGATTAGTTATCATTTCCATGGAAACATCTCTCCATAACACAAATCACTCAAGTTCTCTTCCTCGTAGATTTTTATCTCTACTATACCAAGTTCTTTTTTCTTGTAGATCTTTAGTTCTATTGTCTCAAGTTCTATTCCTTGTAGATATTTACCTCTAACGGTTGCATTCTATAAGCTATGACAAGGATTTGTATGTCCATTGTATACCCAATCATTCTATATTAGCTCTCATAGATATGGAAATCACTCCAAAAAAGTTATGTCATACAATTTCCATTGTGACGTAGTAATTAAGGACCTACTAAGGACCTTTTGTCCTCACAGCTAACATTATGGTCAAGGTTATGCTTATTAATTGTCTGAGTCTCCTATATGAGAAAGACCGATAAACAAGAAAACCAACATAACATTACTCACCATGGAAATCATTCACAATTCTTGCTTTTAACAACCTATATTTTGATACATCACTTATTCTCATGAAACAACATGTGCTTCACTCATACAATGGCATATAAATATAGCAAATTAAATAGTTGCATTAATGTTTTTTAATCTTTTTTCAATGGCTTTCTAACTTGTAGGATGATCATCTTTTACAAAAGATTCATTCATTACTTATATTGGTTATTTTATTTCTCTTATTTAACTTTTTAAAAGCATGGAGGAGTAGGTGTCACTTCTCTCTTACTTTTAGGATATGCACAATTAGTATATTATTAATACATTAAAAACATTTCTAAGAGGCAAGTATAAGGAGCTTCGCTGCTATATCACTTGTTATAAGTTTGTTAAGTTATAGTTCTTTAAGTTTTATTTAACTTATTAAATAATAACAACAAGGTTATTATATAGAATTTAATAATTGTGGTATATAAAAGAAATTAAGATAATGAATTTCAAAAAAATAAACATAGATAAAATCCTAATAAAATTTAATTAGTTATATAATAACTTTTCATCTTTGTGATACTAAGAAAATAGAAAATAAAAAACACCACATTTTAAAATGCCTTGTACACATGAGAACCTTGAAGATTTACTCTATATAATTTTTAAAGTAAAAGGATTTACTCTATGTAATAATAATAATAATCAAAGTAACAATATAGTATTTTACTCATGTTTTATGGTATTCTTTTGTTAATGACCATAATAAAATGAAAAAGTTCATAAAAGCCTGAACCGATGTGGCTCATTTGAGTAACTTGATATAAAGTCACTTGTTGTAAATGAGGTCACAAGATCAAATCCCACCCTTAATCAACAAAATTATAAAAATATTTTTAAATATTTAATATTTAATTTTTTTCAATTAAAAAAAAATTATTATGTGTTCATATGATAATTAAAATTAAAATTAAAATTTCAATTTTATTGTTTAACAAGTTATGTACTTAAATCTTATTACTTGAGTATTTTGAAAATTATACATATAAAACACCAAAAACAAATTATTTCCATCTCTTCTTAAATATCTAAGATGTTTTAGGTTTTATTTGGAGACTTTAAAAATTTGTTCTTATTATTACAATAAATATTCCTCTTTACATTAAGAATAACAATAATGAAATAATAAATTTGATTTTCTATTTTATGATTAATATTTTTTTATTATTAACCATTTCTTTCGCACTCCACACTTTCTTTTCTTTATAAACTTAATATAAGTCTGTCTCCTTTTGAACCTTGATGGCTTCTTGATGTTTGGAATAGTTAAAAAAATCCCTCAAATTATTCATGCGCATGAGCTTGTTCTTGTACCATT
Organism: Pseudotsuga menziesii; assembly: GCA_001517045.1. Classification (NCBI taxonomy): domain Eukaryota; kingdom Viridiplantae; phylum Streptophyta; class Pinopsida; order Pinales; family Pinaceae; genus Pseudotsuga; species Pseudotsuga menziesii. Next base: position 44,323 of record LPNX010815103.1, on the reverse strand, counting down.
ATTTGGACTACTACCTAAAAGGAAATTGAATTTTCTATGCACATAAAAATAGACCATCAATTTAAAAATATTGCTGCACCCAATATCTGTAACAACTGAACAACGGACGCTTCAAAATATGTGGAGACATCAAATTTTGCAATTCTTTTCTAGGCTATCATGGCATAGCATCATTTATATTGTTATCCAGGTTGAAACTGATTATGAAATTTGAAATCTGGACTTTAATTCAAGTGGGTTGCTAAGGTATAAATATAATCTAGTATGTTTTATGTATATGGTCTAAGGATAAAACCGTGCAATTTTGTTATCCACAATCTATGCTCTACATTTTAAAATTGCATTTAACATATGACAGCGATTCACATGGGAGGCGAGAGTCATGGAAATGTACATTTTTCATTTTATTTTGTTAATTTAAAGGTAAGTTTAAAAATTTATCTATAGGTTGATAATTGTAATTTATTTTTTTGTTAAAAGCTGAATTATTTATAGACATGTAAATGATAGGTAATTCTTTTATAAAGTTTATGATTTTGATAACTCCAAATAACAATGTAAATAATTAAGTATCCAGTGATTTTCATCAAATTATTGTATGGGTGTGAGCATCCTTGTACTAAATTGACATATTTCACATTTAAGTTAAGTGTTGATTTTTTACTCATCTGTGCGGAGACAAGTGGCCAAAGGTGGGGGAAGTAGTTACCAGCCAAGAAATCCCTAGGGAAATGAAAAGGCATGCCAAGGGTAGAGAGAAACAATTCTCAATAGTGAAGAGAAGAAAAAAAAACCCTCAAATGGTGATGAGCTTCCACGATATGTCATTATGAGCTATCAAGCTCATAAAAATCACAGCTTTCAGGCTCTTTGTGATGAAGAGTGTAATCTCACCCGTAGTTAGTTAGTGAGTTAGGTCTCCCATGGTATTTACTCACCTATGGTATTCACCCATGGTATTGTCATTTGCATTTCCTATTTATACCGAGTCTAATAATGAGAAGGTATTCAATATGTGCATTGTGCTTCTCTCGCTTCATCGTTTTCTTTTTCAATGTATCAGAGCTTACAGCTTGATCCATGCATTGTTGGGGTAATCCTTTTCACAGAGTGGAAAGCACTACCACTCAGAAGCCTTTTGGAAGCGGCATTCCTCCCAATCTAGGGCATGCTATTTTTTTTTCCAGAGTCTTTTTAGGGTTTTTTTTCCCTAACCCTACAAAAACATGGAGGACTTTTTGGAGAAGCTAGGGAGCACCCAAATATTGCCAAAAAAGAAATATCACCTGGAATGACGCATATTTGATGTGTGGTGGTTTGATCTGATCGTGGGAGGAATGGATCGCAGCTCTAAAAACGTGGTGGAATTTCCTCTGGTACTGATGATCTATTTGGTATGAGCCATGGAGCCACACTAAAACTTCAAACAGGAGCTCCAAACAACAGTCTCGTTGGGGTTTCTGGTAATATTATTTAATTCGTGAAGGTTGTGATCAGCGTTCCCACCAAAACGTTGCTACTGCCGTGACCACTCCACTCCATTTTATATCCAACCGACGTCTTCGCAGGGGACTTTGCAGTGACTTTGGCACTGTAGCAGCTTAGACCGTTGGGCTGAGCTCGACTCAAACCAAAAATGAAAAAAACGTGGAGTGAAGCTGGAAGCTCACAAGAAGACAAGCGCCCTCTTCCAGATCGTCAGATCGCATAATTTTTTTTTTTACTCGAAACGGGAAGAGCGTTACCTAGCTTGGCCACCGCTCCTCTCTCACATTGAGAGAGTAGTGCCACCGCTCATATTGAATAGGCAAGAAGAGTTACCACCGGTGTGCCTGTGTTTAGAGAGCGTGGTGAACTGCACGGTCCTTAACCAATTTTTGGCACCGCACCCACCCACTGCCCATTGCCATTGCACTAGGAGAGGTGCTCGATTTTTGTTCATTCAAAAAAAAAAGAGGGGAAAGATGGTGAGTACCAGCTCTTTGAAGCCGATCTCAAGACCCATTCTGACTGGAGCTAACTATGAATTTTGGTCTATAAAAATGAAGACATTTCTGCAGCTCAACAAATTTTGGGATATGGTGGAAATCGAGTTCAAAGAACCTGATGCGACTACTCTGGATGCAATGAATAATGCCCATAAGAATGTTCTCAAAGCTCATCAAGACCAAGATCTCACAGCCACATGGTTGATCCAAAGTTGCATTGAGGAGTCCATTTTCCCACGGATCTCAGGAGCTACCAGCGTATATCAAGCTTGGAATCTGCTTGCATCGGCCTACAAGGGAATCGATCGTGTTAAAACGGTAAGACTGCAAACTCTACGCCTTCAATTTGAAAGTTTGAAGATGAAAGAATCAGAAACTGTGGATCAGTTCATGAATAGGGTTTCAGGTTTTGTGATCCAATTCCAAACATATGGTGAACCGCTAGAACAAAAGATCGTTGTTCAAAACATTCTTCGGTGTCTCACCAAGAAGTTTGCTATGGCAGTGATTGCCATAGAAGAAGCAAAAGATCTATCTAATTTCACCCTAGAAGAGTTGAGTGGATATCTTCTATCTCATGAAGCATGATTCACTCAAGAAGAAGAATCGTTGAACAATGCAGTCGACACCCAGGCTTCCCTCAATAGAGGTCGAGGCAGAGGAGGACTAGGTAGAGGAAGAAGAGGCCAAGGGTCTCCAGCTATAGAAGACATAATGAATCACCATCATGAACACTCAGATCATTCAGAACACTCTCACAACTCTCAAAGTAAGAGGCGGAGAGGCAAGAGATGGACCAATAAGTCCAATTTTCAGTGTAAGTACTGCAAGAAGTATGGGCACTATGAATGAGAATGCAGAAAGAAGCAAGCTGACTAGAACAATAACCAAAACAATAGCAGAGCCAATGTCTCGAAATAAGAAGAAGGCTCATCAGATGTGATGTTTCTATCTTATCAAGCAACTAAAGATCAATGCAACTCAGATCTATGGCTACTAGATAGTGGTTACACCAATCACATGACAGGTAAAAAGTCACTATTCTCTAGTTTGGATTCCTCTATTGTCACGAATATCAAGCTAGGAGATGAATTTTTGGTTTCAGCAAAAGGAAAAGGTACTATTCTTGTACTTACTAAGCAAAATGAAAAGAAGTTCATTCATGAGGTGTTTTGTGTACCTCATTTGAATGTAAATTTGATCAGTGTAGGTCAATTACTTCAGAACCAGTATGATGTTAGGTTTCATGATACATACTGTGCTATCTATGATAAACCTCCCAGTAAGAGACTCTTAGCCAAATTTGAAATGACCAAGAATAGAATATTTCCTCTCAGTCTTAGGAGTGCCAACCTTCCACGGCATGTAGCTCACATAGTTTCCATTCAAGATGAATCTTGGTTATGGCACTATAGATTCGGTCATCTTCCCTTCAAGAGTCTCAATCTCCTGCACAGATAGTCAATGGTCAAAGGATTAACGGTTATTCATGAACAATCCAACACCTGTGAAGATTCTATCACTAGTAAACATCATAGGGATAGTTTCCCCACTTCCACATCTTGAGCAAAAGAGCATCTTGAGTTAGTTCATGCAGACCTCTGTGGACCCACGCAAACCCAATCCATAGGAGGCAGTTTTTATTTTCTGACCTTTATTGATGATTTTAGCAAGAAAACACGGATTTATTTCCTCAGGAACAAATTAGAGACCTTCTCCGAGTTCAAAGAGTTCAAGGATATCACTAAGAAGCAGTTTGGAAAGTTCATTAAAATGCTCAGGTCAGATGGTGGATGTGAATATGATTCACATGAGTTTTCAGACTTTTGTAAGCAACATGGCATCTAGAGACAGTTTACTACCAAATACACTCCACAACAGAATGGAGTTGTTGAGCGAAAAAACAAGACCATCATGAACATGGCCTCTAGCATGTTGTCACACAAGAAGCTGTCAGATGAGTATTGGGCTGAAGCTGTTGGATACTTAGTCTACTTGCTCAATAGATCACCCCACAGTGACTGTCCAAGACAAGATTCCTAGAGAAGCATGCATTGGCACTAATACTAGTGTCTCACATCTTAGAATCTTTGGTTTTGTTGCCATTGCGCATAGACTTGATGAACTTAGAAGAAATTTAGACAAGAAAAGTGAGCGCTGCATTTTCACTAGTTATAGTGAACAACACAAGGCATACAAGATGTATAATCATGTCACCAAAAATCTTGTGGTGAGCAGAAACATAAAGTTCAATGAAGACAAATGCTGGAATGATCCTTCAGACATACAACATGAAAAATGCACACACCAGCCAGATCTACCTAGTACACTTCCAAGATTATAAGTACAGCAACAAGAAGAAGCAGCAGACGGTCCACCACAAAATCGGAAAACCAAAAGCTTGAGAGAGTTATATGAGCAAACTCCAATTCTTATGAGAAAATTCAGTTTTCTCTCTTCTCATGTCATCCCATGTATTTTAATGAAGTAGTGAAGGATGCACGGTGGGTAAAATCCATGAATGAAGAGATTGATGCAATAGATAAAAACTAGACTTGGGATCTTGTTGACATCCCTATATAAAAAACTAGTATTGGAGTTAAATGGGTCTACAAGACCACATTGAATGAAAAAGGAGAACTTGAAAAGCACAAGGAAAGGTTGGTTTCCAAAGGATATGAACGAAAGTATGGTGTAGACTATGATGGAACCTTTGCTCATGTAGCAAGGATGGATACCATCAAAGATGTACTTGCCATTGTAGTACAAAATCAATGGCATGTGTATCAAATGGATGTGAAATATTCCTTTCTTAATGGCATTCTTGAAGAAGAATTTTATGTTGACCAGCCATGTGGCTATACTGTCAAAGGTCATGAAGGCAAAGTGTATAAGTTGAAAAAGGCCTTTTATAGTCTAAAACAAGCTCCACGAGCTTAGTACAGTAGGATTGACTCCTACCTCATCAACAATGGTTTCAACAGAAGCAGTAATGATCCCACTCTGTATGTCAAAACATAGCAAGGTAAAATATTGATGGTATGTCTTTTTGTTGATGGCATGATTTACATTGGTAATTTTATGCTTGAATATTTCAGGACAGTCATGAAAAAGGAATTTGAAATGATTGATCTAGGACTAATGAAGTACTTCCTTATCCTAAAAGTTACTCAAACTGATAAAGGTAATTTTATTTCCCATCATAAGTATGCTACTGATATTTTGCAGAGATTCAAAATGGATAAATGTAAATTAGTAGAAACCCCTATAGCTCTTGGCACCAAGTTAACCAAGAACGACGATGAACCGGCTGTAAATAATACACTCTATAAACAAATGTTAGGCAGTTTAATGTACTTGATTGCAACTAGACCTGATTTGATGTATGATGTCAATCTTATTTCCAGATTTATGAAGTCTTCCAAAGACTCTCACTAGAAAGTTGGAAAATTAATTATGAGATATGTAGCAGGAACACTTGGATATGGCCTCTAGTACACTCATACACCAGACAATACTCTCACATGGTACACTGACAATGATTTTGTAGGTAGCCTTGATGATAGGAAAAGTACATCTGGTTATGCTTTCCATTTGGGTACAAATTTGATCTCTTGGGCATCTAAAAACCAACCCATTGTGATCATGTCTTCTGCAGAAGCATAATATGTAGCAGCTACCAGAGAATCTTTCCATGCAGTTTGGCTAAGAAGACTGTTAAAGGATATGGGACACACTACAAAAGATCCCACTTCTATTTTCTATGATAATAGCTCTGCAATACAGTTGTCTAAGCATAATGAATTTCATAGAAAAAGAAAACACATTGACAATCGGTATCATTTCATTCGTGAGTTAGTCAATGATGGACAAATTTCTTTATTGTTTTGTAGCTCTAAGGACTAGTTGGCTGACATGTTCACCAAACCATTGGGAACATCTGCATTTGTATATCAGAGAGAGCACTTAGGGATAGACAATGCTCAAGATGTACTACTAATTGAGATTAAGGGGGTGTGTTGAAGAGTGTAATCTCACCCGTAGTTAGTTAGTGAGTTAGGTCACCCATGGTATTTACTCACCTATGGTATTCACCCATAGTATTGTCATTTTTATTTCCTATTTACACCCATTCTAATAATGAGAAGGTATTCAATCTGGCCATTGTGCTTCTCCCGCTTCATTGTTTTCCTTTTCACTTTGCTGTAACAATTCCTACACATTTTAGTGACACTTGAAGAGCATTTAAACTAAGTTTTAGGGAAGGAGGTGGATACTTGCAATCCTTTGGGCTTCGAGATTTGAAAATCTAGTGGAGAGAGGATGCTAAACACTCGTACCATTATTTATTTTACAGATGAATCTTGTTCTTTATTTGATTATAGTTTTTTAACATGTTCTTTAATTATCATTTACAAATGCAATGATAATATTTGTTACAAATGTATTTTTAACAAAAGGATATATGTTAATATATATAAACTCTAAATATTTAATTTGTAACAAATTTGTGGAGAAATATAGTTACCATTTAGAAAATATGAGGATTTACAAACATTGTAAGTATATTGTATATGAGTATTATATTACAATTTATACTTAAAGTCTAAATGCGAGCAAAATTCCAAACATTATAAAAGTTGTTCTGCTAGCTCTTAAAAGAGCACTAATAAACGAATAGGCAAGACTTAGATTATATAACCAAAACTGTAACAACGGAACCATTACAAGTATTCACGGTCCAAAGGAACAATACTATATAAAAATAAAGAGATATTCACCATTATATTCTTGAGTTTAAAACTGAGCTTGAACGAGATAGAATAGCGACCAACACATAACATCAAACTTCACAATAATTAAAATTAGACTTGTTAAAATCAATATTTAAATTCAGCTCCTCTCGAACATAACTGAATTGTTATCTCGTACAAGAAATCAACTAAGATGTTAAAACAATCGGTCACGAAATTATTAGACGTGGCAGGAAAACAAATATTCAAGCATAAATATTGTTAAAGATTAGAAGAGACACTAAAGGATGGAAAAAAACAATGGGCTTATTGATTGCATGGGAAATTGAATTACCTTCTCAATATTAAGCAATAGTATTTATAAGATTATATAACAGCAAAACCATAGGTAAATACCATGGGTCATCAAATACTATGGGTCACTAATTCTACTTAATGTGAGACTCAACTAACTAGTTCATTAATACAGTATTGATAGTGGTCCATTGAGATTACAATTATTAACACACCCCCTTAATCTCAACTAAGACAATACTTTCACCACTATCAATACAAAAATATGTTTGCTCGTATATGTCTCCGCTAGGCTTACATTTCATTCAAAAACTTCACCTTCCCTTTCTTCCTTGAAGCGTACTTGGACTTCTTCTTCTTCTTTGTCTTCGGGATCTTGGTGCTAAATAGTTGTTCTTCAGAGTCTTCTTAAACTTATGGAACATAGTGCAAGTCTTGTTCTTCTGTTTGAACATGATTTTTCTAGTTGTCATCTTTATTTGCACACTGAAAATTTTTGTCAGAAAAAAAAATGTATATATTTCAGCTCTTCTTAGAGAGGATTCACATCTTGGTGTTCCTCATAAATGATAGTTACTTCATCATTCTCATTGACTTCGGCATTGTATACCCACTATGCATCCTTTATTGTTTCGTCAAAAAATGTGGGCTAATAGGAAAACAAAGCATATTGTGCATGCTCATCAATAATAGGAGTCTGCTCATAGATATCCCTCAAGCTTCTAGTTTTTTGGATATGGAGTGGACTGTCTACTAGTGTTTCTTTTGTGTTGCTATCAATTGTCTGTTGCATAGAACGACTATCACTCACATCACTGGCTACTACTACATTAATAGGTTTACTGTCATCAGCTAAAACCACTGGATCAACAATCTTTGTTGGGCTTACATGATCATTGGCTGCCTCATAGACACAATCATCTTGACTATCTTCCTGGCGCTTTGCATGACTTATAAAGTCACTTTCTTCTACAACTAAGTCTTCACTAACTACTTCTTTCAGTATATTCCATGCTCTTTTTAAAGTATCAGCTTCTACAATATAATGAAATAGTGAATAGTCTATCATGTCTTTTATGAGACATAAGGCAACAACTTGCCTTCTTTCTTTTTGGAACTCAGCCAAAGCCTTAAATGAATCTAGATCTCTAGGACCTTCTTCAACTATGAAATGCCACAAATCTTGTAATTTTAACAAATTAGTTACTTTGACTTCCCATACATCATAATCATCTCCATCAAATGTTTTCCATAATCCTTCTGGTGTTAAGAGATTTCTTATCTCTTTAATCTCTTCTGGTAATTTTTCTGGTAGCTCCATCTTCAAGCTTCAATCTTCTGAAAAATGTTGTAACATTGTCCAATATTTTGGTTCAGCATCAATAATACTTTCTCTTCAACTTTTGAATTTTTTTCTTGGTGTAGCCATCTTGATATGACTAATAAGAGATCTCCCTCTTTTTTTTCGAACAGATTAAAACAAGGACCGCTCCTTGTACACTAGAATAGTGTGGTGGGGGCGTAGTACCAAAACTTAATGTAAGAGACCAAGGTTCATCATGATTTCACTAAATGAATAATTTGGTGGTACCAGGCTTTGTCTCTATAGAAGGGTGATGGCACTACGCTTTCACTATGTGAAAGGTGCGGTGGCTCTTGAGGTACCACAGTTCCCGATAGGGTAGAGTGCGGTGTCGCTTCTAAGAAGAGAGAAAAAAAATACGCCAAGAGGAGTGTGCTGCGTATTTCAAGCTTCATCGCCGCTTCTGATTGTGCGTGTGATTTCCAGTGTGTGAAAAGGATTACCGAGACAAGGATCAGGCCATATGCTCTGATATCATGTTAAAGTTTGTGGTTACACCAAAACCTACAAATGATCATGAATATATGAAACCAAGCACAAGACCGTATTATCAGGAGTGAAGGTTAGTCCACATTTTTTGATATTCCTAGAGGTGTGGCAATTATACTATGCGGTTGTACCCATAATCCAACACCCCTTGCGGCGTAGCTAGGGGGGATTCTCTCCAAGAAGAGATGAAATATATTCAAATTTTTTTGACAAAATTTTTCAGTGTGTAGGTAAAGATGACAACCAGAAAAATCATGTCGAAACAAAAGAAGAAGACTTGCACTATGTTCCAGAAGCTAAACAAGACTCTGAAGAACAACTACTTAGCATCGAGATCTAGAAGAAGCATGGAGTGGCACTAAGACTAGTGTTGCCCATCTAAGATTTTTTGGTTTTATTGCATTTTACTCATATACCTAATGAACTCATAAGGAAGTTGCATAAGAAGAGTGAGTGTTGTATTTTCACTGGTTACAGTGAACAACACAAGGCGTAGAAGCTATATAACCATGTCACGGAAAAGATTGTGGTGAGCAGAGACATGGAATTCCTTGAAGACAAATGTTGGAGTGATCCTTCACACATACAACAACAAGAAAGCTCAGATATGTGAGAGCATATTGATTGCCTCGGCAATTGAATTACCTTCTCAATATTAATCCACAGTGTTTATAAGACCACATAACAACAAAACCATAGGTAAATACCATGGGTCATCAAACACTATGGGTCACTAATTCTACGTAATGTGACCAAATCAACTACTCAGCTAACTAACTAATTAATGCAATATTCATAGTGGTCCATTGAGATTACAATTCTTAACAAAAATAACCAGCTGTAGAATTGAAACAATTCTCCTTTTTCAGGAATCATCCTCTAAAAAATGGAATCAACAAAATATATATATATTACTGCTACAAAATCCAAACATTATTTTCCATGACACAGTAACCTTGAAACTTAAAAGATTTACAAGTTCATGGCCGAGTTTAAGGCTTCCATAAGAGATATTTACTCAGGTTTAAATTTCTTCCCAAGCAAACTAACCTAGCGTATTAAACTATGTTTTCAAGCAACTCACTTGAACAAAATTAACAAACTTATTTATGGGTACCCTACGGGGATAAACCCTTAAACCTTACAGATCATGGGAGATCGGCATACGGTAACTTAAGAACAACGAGTTCTCTATCTCTCATGAAAATAAGGGATGATGATAGGAGGCGTGCTTACCCTTTCATTCCCACCGTCATCTCAAGGATCCCCAAGCGAACTATCGTGCATGAAGAATTGAAAAACTTGTTACATTCGGAAAATGTTCAAACACGGCTAGCATTGTAATAATAAAACATTACCTAAGAACCTGAAGGAATTAGGAGTCCTTCTAGACTCTTCAATTGCTTGTAAACCCTGTAATGGCGGATGTTTTCCAAAAACAAAATTCCTGTGGAAAATTTTAACTTATACACCCAATTACGAACAAACCCAAAACCCTTATGTGACCGTTGTGATATTTTAAACTACAAGCGGAGCTCTATACTAGCTCCGAGAAGCACAACTCCTTTCAAAAAAACAAAGGACTCGAGGATTAGGGTTCTTGAACAAGAACTTCACCAGCAAATCTATCGAGAACATTTAGTGCAGTATAAACTTTTTAAATTCCTGACTCGTACATACCAGATTGAGTTATTACAAACTCACAATCACATAATGTCCATGCAATGCCAACTTCTTTCAATGTCTAAATTCAATGGAATAGCTGGAAGTGGTCAACATTACAAAGATTTGAATAACCATGCTCTCGGAAATATATGGTAAATTACAATTGTTCACCTTGGCACAAATAAGTATGACCATATGTTCATGGATGGATATAGCCTCCCACATAATGTCTTTAAGCTAGGAACTTGTGAATGCAATCATAGCTTAGACCCTTACCACGATGTAAGTTGGTGTAAGTTGGTGTAGTAATGCAGCTTACACTTAACCTACACATGTAAAAGTAAAGGTAGATATTAGTGAAATGACCAAGCAAGCCTCACCCCTATCAAGGGTAAGCCTCACCCCTAAGGGTCGGTTGTGTCATGACCTTCAAGAAAGGAGATCTTGATATCAAAAAAGGAATCACATAGAAACTTCAATGTTATTCTTGTGCTTGAAGATTTGATAGCATTAATTTATAGCTAAGATAAAGTCCCTCGAAACAAACGATGAGTACATAGCTCATCTTTAGTTTAATGTGTAGAACATTTGTTCATGGGTTATAACATTAAAATTTTTGTTTAATTTTTTTTCCTTATAGTGATTGTGTAAATTATAAGCATTATGTAAGGTAAAGATTTATATGGTAAATGAATGATTAATTGTAAGAGATATTACATATAAATGTAAAGTTATAGTGGCTTCTTATTTTTCTTAGTTATTTGTATAAAAAAATTTATTCATCTTTACATTTAAGGACTAACATAGTTACTTAACTTGTTGTTGGTGAACATCAATAGGCCACAAGTTAAGTGCTACCAACAAGCTACTTGTTGTCCATTTATAGGCATCGGTTACGAGTTATTCTTGCATTAGATAGCTACTAGTTATCCATGCATAGCTACCAATTATTTTTATATTCTTTTTTTTTATAATTGTTTATTTTGAATTTGGAATGACTCCCTTAAAATCAATATGGAAAATACACTTGTCTCATCCTCATGCAATCTAAGAAAAGCACCAGCTCTAGTCCACCCCAAATTCTAAAATATAAACACCTACCCGTGGTAATGAATTGTTTAGTGTTGTATTTATTTTAGAAAGGAAAAAGCTTTGTGTTAGGGTTAACCTTGACTCTGGAATGAGTCAAAGGTGGTTGAGGTCTAGAACATGTTTTATTATAGCCAATGGTATTTGGTGGCCCATAGTATTATTCCATGGTATTGCATGTAAAGAATTCTTTATAAGGCTTGAGGAGGCATCATTGTAAACTGGCATGGAGGTGAGTGGTGGCTAGCTCACTTGGCTTGTCTTGGCCAGTTTAGGTCAAGGGATATAATATATCTATTATGGTGGTTTTTATTGGTTTTGTGTTTTCCACGTAAACATTGTGCATAGAACTTAAATGCGTTGGTTATGTGGATTTGTGTTCTCTCATTATTTATTATATGTATGCTCATTTAAATCCTAAGTAGTATTAGAGCATGTGCTTAGAGATCCTTGATGTCGTAGATTTTGTACTTGATTTTTAATTAATATGTTGTGCGAAGCATGTTCGATGGTACTTGACATCCTAGTAGATTTTTTGGGTTCTTGGTTAGAATGTAATTTACTCAAGTGCTCGAAGCACAAGGTATCCCTCTTATGCAGAGAGAAGGGTTGTTGCATCAATTGTGGAATGAACCATTGTGTAGGTACAAGGGTGGTAGGTGTACTTGTAGCCTAGCTTCATGTGGATTGGAGAGGTTGATTCTTTGATTGCGGGAGGAATGTGAGATATTTTAATCTTAGTTGTGGGACCAAGGTTGATGAACCATGTATGTGAAGAGAATTTCTAGAGAACTGGCAGTTATAGTGGCTGAGGACCCATGCAATTCGATAGATGGATTCTTCTTTATATGGATGCCAATGACAAGGTTGGATGCAGGTACAAAAGGAGCATGGAAAAAAGAGAGCATGGAAAAGAGAGAGGATGAAGCAATAGATGGTGATGGTGTAGTCACCATCAGGACACATGATGGCAATAAAGACTAAAAAACCAAAACACACAACCCAAGATATCCTGGCACTACACTAAACCTACGTTGGAATTGTTCTCCTCTCAACCCTACATCGGTGGTGCATTTTGATAACACTTCTGCTCTTATTCAAAACAAAATAATCTACTGGATTTAGATGTAGCCTTCCTCAAACATTTTCTAGGGGATTTTAAATTTTATTTATATCAACTTGCCACAGTCAACTACCATCTCAATTATTCATGAAGTGATTTCTAATTAGTTAAAATGATACTCTCTTTTTTAAACAGGATGTAAATATTTTGACGTTTATTCTCTGCAAGAATTTATCAAATAATTCATAATGATAATAGAAATAATAATGATGAGGGGTGGCAGGCGCGGGGGGGGGTCATTTTTGATCCCGACGGAAAAACTGAACATTCCTTTGCTTGGGGGTTAGGGATCAGGACCAATAACGAAGCAGAATGGTTGGCCTTGCTCCAAGGTCTGCGTTTTCTCCAGGCCAAAAAACTCCGCAAGGCCTTAATTTTTGGTGACTCCAAACATGTCATTTCCAAAATAGTAAATGGTTACCCCTCGGGAGCTGTTAGATGTCGACGCTTGTATAATAAAGTCAAATCTCTATGGCACCACACCTATCAGCCTTTGCACATCCTTAGAACCAACAACAAAGCCGCTGATGCCATGGCTAACATCGGGGCAACCCTTGCGCAAGGAGTTTATAAACAGGATGGGGATCCTCCCTCCCACATCTATATTCCTTAATGACTCAGGCAACATACATTTGGCACACATTATTCTTTGT
>LPNX010815069.1:220739-241902 GCA_001517045.1 Pseudotsuga menziesii | reverse complement strand
GATGGGCAGCTGACCAGCAACAGCAGAGATGAGCAGACCTTGATAACTTGGCAATACTGAAGAACAGGTGTATTGCAGCAGTGTTGAGCAGATTGACAAACAGTAGATGTGATGGGCAGAGAAGATGAGCAGCTTTGATGTAACAGAGATTTCTTGTGTGACACAAGTATATTCTATTATAAAAGCAAGCTAGTCTTGCTTCTGAGGTTAGGATACCTCAATCCCTTCTTAGCAGGGTCTAAGAAAACCAGGCAGGGTCCTGGATGAAGAGCAGGTGCTCTATTTATCAGTAGGTGCTGATTTCGCCTAATGGTTGTAGCCGGACCCAAATAATATAAAAAGATTACAAATTCATATGATGTGGTGTTCTTCTGTGTTATGGCTCTTGATGGTTTAACTGCTTTTGATTTATGAATGATGTTCTGGAAGATGTTTATGAAATATTTATGATAGAGTAATGAATTGATGAATTGGTAGCTAACCCTGATAAACTATGAAAATGTTAAAATTGGCTGCACACTGATTCACCCCCCCTCTCAGTGTCTACAGAAAAGTCATGAAGGATGGGTTGGCAACAAAAGCACCCAGTTTCCTAGTTTGACTAGCTTTACCTTATCCACAGAAAAGCAGAAAAAGCGGAATAAAGCAGACTCTGCTGTAAAGTGTTGTATACTAATTATGGATGGTCAAAAGGTGGTCAAGATCAACCCAAAATTAGAAAGAAATAATTCCTAGGATATAGATGGCATGTATTGACTTTAAGGTGCAAGTGGATGCCAACTAATTAAGCTAGTGGGTGAATAATTAATCAAATAATGATTAATTATTTTATCCTAAGTTATGAGTGGGTTTAATATATTCCAACACCCCCCTATAAGTTTGGATGGTATGTCAAAAAATATAGATGCACATAGGGCCCAGCAATAAGGCTATGGTCACCCTTTAACAATTATTATGTCCAGAAAAGTGAGGAAAGAGGCAAAACCACATGGGGAAAATCCTCCCTCAAGAAAGGACAAGGCACAAAATTTGAAATAATATATCTTCAACATATCCTTATCTTCACTTGAATTAGCTGAATGAACTTCTTTTGGATGGAAGACTTGTTGAAGAAATCATGAACTCCATGACCATGAGCTAGAGTGTAGAACCTGCAAGAAGGAAGAGGAGAGACTCCTTGTATCTCATCAACTGATGAAGTAGGAGCATTTACTGAATGCTCCTTACTGTTGTAAAACTCTGATCTGCAAACCTAATCTGAAATGGAAAAGAGATTTGTGCATACTCCTTCCCAAAGAGTACAAAAATTAAGACAATTTATTTCACACTCAATTCCTTGAATAGCTGCAAAATTGTGATGTGAATCACATGTCAATCTTCCAATCTGATATAGCACCATTCCAGATCTGATATGAGGCTGATAAAACTCTAATATATCAAAAATATTAGCATATGGAACAGCAAAGACAAAGGCTTCAGTGGCTCCATGAGGATATAGGGATAGACTAGGAAAATTATGAGCAACTGGGGAAAACTGATAGATGTAAAAATCTGAATGATGGATGGGCATAAGATCTGAACCATGAGTGTTTAGGACAGATCCAAACATGTTTAATATCAATCCAAAGATGACTAAGGACATGGATAACCAGCCACTGAAAGATAGGAAAGACTTCAAATCATGTAAAATACGTAACACTGCATAAGAGACCAGTGAGGAATCAACTAGTGAACTTGGGATTTGTATAGTCTTAGGATTATTCAGAGGTGTGGTAGGTGGTATGTATGGTGCTATGATATGTGTCATGACATGCATATCAGCCTGCAAACAATCCTCTAAATCAGATATACAAGCTTGTGAGGAAGAGCTACTCAAAGACAAGTCAATATCTAGTGAAAAATCACAATTTTTGGGAGATGAATCTAGTAGACTGAGAGGAGGATCATCAAAGAAAGGATCTGATATTTCTGATTTTGATATATCAGAGACATGATAAAAGGAGAGAACTCTAGAACTCAAAGCATAAGTTATATCACCTTGGAACTGTGCAGTTTGACATTGTTCTGAGGAATCAGCAGGCTTTTCTAGTTCTTCTGGAACTTCGATCTTGTGCTTCTCAAGAAGCTAAGACATGATGTCCATCTTCTTCTTGAAACACTTCTTCTCTGAATGAAAACCCTTGCTGCAATAAGAACACTTGGATGTGCTCCCTTTTTTCTTAACTTTCTTCATTAAATCTTCATAAGAATCTTCATCTTCAATTTCTGACTTTGGCTTCTTCACAATTTGCTTTTCTTTGGATTTGACATTTTTTTTCCTTGAACCAAGAGAGGATGATCCTTGCTCTTGGGAGAATTAAGGACACCCATATGGATCAATTTATCTTTCTCCTTTGTTAGTGAATCAAGAAAAGAATTTAAAGAATGAATTTTCCACTTAGGAACAATAAGCGTAGTAGCATGAAAAGTAGACACAAAAACTAAGTAATTAGGACCCAATTTTGAAAGAATGGAAAGGATTAATTGATCATCTTCTTTCTCAATCCCACATTGCTTGAGCATTAGAACAAGTGACTTGAACTTAGTGAAGAAACCCTCAAGAGAATCGAAATTGCTTAGACTCAGTGAGAATAACTCATTCTCCAATTGATGCACTCTTACCTCATCTTAAACTCCAAAGAGAGACTCCAGTTGAGTCCATACTTGGTTTGGAGTGGTCAAACCATCCATATGAAAGAGTAGATCAAGAGAAATAAAAAGGCAAAGCAATCCATAGGCTTCATCCAACCTATTATGCCACTTAGCTTTCTCAATCACAGCATTGGGCTCATTCTCCAAAGCTAGAGAAACTCTATACAATCCTCTACTGCGCAATAGAATGGATATTTTGGATTTCAATTCGTGGTAGTTGAAGGGAGTAAGAATTATTGATGAAGGAGAATCCATATTGTTGAATTGATGTGCTCAAGAAGAAACACTCTGCAACCTGCAAAACAAACTAGGATAAAATCTTATAAGCTAGACAAGCTCTTCTTTAGAGAGGGATAAGAGACTGGATGTGCTCCTCAACTCTATAGAACTTGATCAACCTTGCTGCTCTTATACCATGTAGAAGATGGCAAAGTTGTGCTCCCTATAGCTCTGATACCATGTAGAAATAATAGATCAATGATATGAGCAATGATCCTAAAAAGAAGCACAGGAAATAGATCTTGCTACTAAGAATTCTCACAAGCATACACAGGAAAAATAGAGAGAAGAAAAGAGACTGAATCACATGAATAAAGAGATGAATATTGGTGTCTATCCTTCCATTGAATAATGATGAATAATAGTGTACATAAATAGTACATCCCTCATTGGAAAATTGAGTTGTATGGAGACAACTCATAAAGCTCAAGAAGGCTGACTTACCAAAATATAGCAAACCCCCATAGGTAGCTAAAGCACTTCCCAAATCTATCAAGAACCTCACGAATTGGCAAAAGCATGAGTGAGTTGTCAAGGAGATGGAAAAAACATGCTAATCCTAAAAAATGGAGGAAAAGTCATGAAGGATGGGTTGGCAACAAAAGCACCCAGTTTCCTAGTTTGACTAGCTTTACCTTATCCACAGAAAAGCAGGAAAAACAAAATAAAGCAAAATTTGTTGTAAAGTGTTGTATACTAATTCTGGATGGTCAAAAGGTGGTCAAGATCAACCCAGAATTAGAAATAAATCATTCCTAGGATATAGATGGCATGTATTGACTTTAAGGTGCAAGTGGATGCCAACTAATTAAGCTAGTGGGTGAATAATTAATCAAATAATGATTAATTACTTTATCCTAAGTTATGAACGGGTTTAATATTTTCGGACATAGTACATCCTAAAGAACTTGGAATATGCCTACTGGAAGCGAAGAAAGACTAAAACAAATCTTACATTGAAGAAATTCAATCAAGTTGTTGGCTTGATTGACAACAAACTTGGCCTAACCACAAATAAATTAATACTAGGGACAAAAATATCTTACAAGGAAAGCATGCAAAGGAGAATAGCATCAACAAATTAACACCAGAGCAAATAAATACAACCTTCAGAGGAGGAAAGCAGTGTCTGTATGTGCAAGACCTTGCTTAATTCATATGGCTATCTTGATATGAATTAATTATAGAACTAGGCTTTTGCAAGTAAAGGAAATTTTCTGAACAAGGCCCAATTTATAATTTACATATACTTTCCCCATGCCAAATGTTTCAACTAGCACAGAAAATAAAGAATTTGGACTTTAATGCTCACTCAAATGTGATGAATATTTAATCCATAGTAAATTTAGATATCTTTAAATTGTTGTAGATTGATTAAAGGGAAAATATAAGAATAAAGCAACACTACCAAAAAGATATGTCTATCCTCAATTGATTTCAATGTGAATACATTGAAATGACTAACCAAATAAGTTTCCTTGACAAATTTCTTCAAATTATGTCTGACTCTAACCTTCTAACATGACCTAAGCCTTAACATTTCTTTTAAAAAATGTTTATATATATATATATATATATATATATATATATATATAAACCACAAGAAGAAGAAAACTAAGGGGTTATCGCAACTGGTTGTTGCCAATGTTGTTGGACATTCATCTAGTTATAGGCCACGAGGTGCCTGGTTCTATTTCTCTTGGGTTAGGCTCACTAGTCTAGACTGGCAGCTTTACTAAGGATGCCATTCACGAATATGGAGAAGCATCCCAGGTTTCTCCATAAAGTTTTTCTTGGAAAAAGAAATATCGACCACATGTTAAAAACAATTCAGTTATGATAAGAAGCACATAATAAACATAATCATTAAATCAAGCACATAAAGGTAATGACAACAAAGGATTACCATGGAAACCCAATCGGGAAAATCAGCCATAATAGATCTATTGATATCCCAAAAATCATGAACTGTAGACGAACATTTGACTCTTTAACCGAGTCAAGTTTACCTAACAATCCCCCCCTTTAAACTTGACTTGGGGTAATCGCCAACCCCTCTCAAAGTTTTGACCGGGAATCAAATTACAACATGCCCCCCTCTTTTGTCTACCTAATAAAACATAGGTGACCCAACAGGTCTTACAGCCATATGTCCATTTACATTATGGTTAAACCCAACTCTCATACAATTGCCTAGAATACATTGTACCATCACTTCTTTGTCCACTTCCATGCGTGTCTTCCGCTTACCATGTGCCTCTTTCAATAATCAATTCTTGCAAGCTTGCAATGTCTTTCTAACCTCTCTTTGATACCACTATTATGATTAGAAGCACATAATAAACATAATCATTAAATCAAGCACATAAACATAATGACAACAAAGGATTACCCTGGAAACCCAATTGGGAAAACCAACCATAATAGATCTATCCGATTAGGGCATGGCCAATCTGGACATTACCAGCCATACTCAGGCCAACACCGGCCTCCTTAGGCCCCTTAGAATGAAGTTACTCAAGCCTTTAAGTCTAAGTTGCAGGAAACTTGGGTCTAGCACCCGTTTCACCCCCAGAAACTCGAAAATGCGTACGATACTTGACGAAAACTTGTTTCCATCTGTATGAAAGTGTTTCCCGTACAGGAAACGCTTTCGTACAGACAGAAACACGTTGCTATCACGTTTCCTCTCTTGTAGGACATGTTTCCCATCAAATAAAATCCTGTTACTTAAAAAACCGACCCATAAAGTCTCTTTCCACCCATGGATTTCAGTAATTAAGGGTTACTACATTAAATTTAAAAATGAAATTTAATTATAGATGCTTCTAATTAGGTTGAAGAAAGTAATAAAGGAAAATATCACTTCATTCTCTCCTCACACAAGCAACTTGAGCACTTAGGGCCCAGAATATAGCTGTGGGCCTTGTGCAAAATGGGATGTCGAGCCAAAATCTACTGACTTAGGCCTCTCTCTCGCTGAACTAAATATTGAGGAACCTAGAAGTGGAATTGGAAATACTTCTCCACTTTACATTCTATTGTTGAGAGTGCTTCTTGTTCTATATTTTAGGGGACTATGAAGACGAGAATGAATATTAGCCTGAGCTCAGGTTTTACTTTTATTTCTATGTCAGTAAGTTCATTGTTCATAGTTTGATACATTGTAATTGTAGCCTCATACATAAAGGCTGATTTTGGATGTTACTACTTGCATGAATGAAATGATAGACATGGGTCCATGAGTAAAATGCGATGTTACATGTATGATTTAAGTTTTATCTGTATCATTTATCATTTATCATTGGCAATGTTGCTTGCAGCTAAATGTAATTAATAATTTATGGTTTATGTTTTATCATAATTTTGTCCTTGCTCATATATATATGAGTATATATATATATATATATACTGCGTTTCCTCATTTCCAAAATTTGGGGGGGTTGCGTTTCCCCGTTTCGTGCAACTTAGCTTTAAGTAAGCTTCTTCACATGCAATACCATGGGCTACCAAATACCATGGGCCCGAAAACTAAGAACTGTAGACATACATTTGACTCTTTAACTGAATCAAGTTTACCTAACAATGACCTCATCATAGGTAGTACATCCTAAAGAACTTAGAATATGCCTACTGAAAGTGAAGAAAGACTGAAACAAAACTTACATTGCAGAACAATTCTTCTGAGTATGATATGATAAGATGGTTAAATTAATTAATACACATTTGGGCCATGCATTATTTAATTAATGATAGATGAGATAAGCATAGAGATAGAGTAAGGATTTGAATTGCCCATGACAGACCTTCAATGAACTCAAATTACAAAGACATCAGTTAAGCCTCAGTTGTGGAAAACAAGTTTCAGTTAAATAAGGAATCTCTCCTTGATTTATGCAAAGTGTTTGTTAGTGGATGGCATTGATTGTGAAACACTAAAGACATTCAGTTAAACTCCTAACTAATGGTCAAGCAGTCAGTTGATGATTGAGTTCAGTTCAATCAGTTCATATTCAGTTAAAGACAGTTAACTCTCAGTTAAAGAAGGAAGGCACATATCTTCTGCATGGAAGAGAATCTGAGGTGCCAATTTGGCACTAAGACAAGGAGGGTGCTAATATTTGGTATGGTTAAGTAATTAGTGCACATGGTGCAACAATGTCATGCAACCATTCGCTACCTCCTCCTCAGTGTGATTAAAAGCTTGTTATTAAAGTGCTATGCACTTGGCAAGGTTGTTAAAGTGATTCTAATGATCTCTATTCTCTACTGCTGCATTGATATCTCTTATCAGGCAATCTGCTTATGTGTTGTAAACCATTCTCTGCAACTATCTATCATACTCAAAAAATTGTTGGGTTTTTCATCCTCCGTGTTTGGAGGGTTTTCCCAGGGTATATCTTGTCTCTTATGTTGAATGATTTATGTGACTGAATTGTTTTATGAGATTAACATATGTTGTAATTGATTATCAAAAATTTTAAGGTTCAAGCATCTTCAATTTTTGCTCAAACATTGACACTAAAATGACTTAAGCCTTCTTATTTCTTTTAAAAAAGGTTTATATATGTAATAATATATATATAAACCACAACAAACCTAAGGGGTTATCTCAATTGGTTGTTGCCAATGTTGTTGGGCATTTAGCTAGTTACAGGCCAGCAGGTGCCCAGCTCTAGTTCCCTTGGGTTAGGCTCACTAGTCTAGACTGGCAGGTTTACTAAGGATGCCATTCACTAATGTGGAAAAGCGTCCTTTGGGTTTCTCCATGAGGTTTTTCTTGGAAAAAGAAATGTCAACCACACGTTAAGAACAATTCATAAGACAAAGGCTAGTCAAAAACCCTAGCATGAGTTTGAGATTATCTTTGAAAATTAAATAGTGGAAATCTAAAATGTTAGTTTTGTTAAACTTCCAAGGTATTTTATTGTTTTCAAATGCAAAAGCAACGTAATCTTTGGCAAGTGAAATAGGTACATTCAGTAGTGTTACACAACCATCACTACTTTTCTTGTGCAGTCTTGGTTAGTAAAGCAACTTATTGCAAGTTACTACATTAGAACCCAGAAATGCTTTCAGACTAAAAGAATGGACAGAAAATGTAAATGCTAAAGACTTAAGAAAATGTCAAAGACAATCCACCTTGGGATTTATACATGTAAGAATCATATCTCCAACGTAATGACTCCTTGAAAATGCCATTGTTCTGGCTTTCTGGTGTAACCAACCTGCAAATCTAGCACTTTGTAAAACAAATCAACTCATCTTAATGCAAAAGAAATAGTTGTTTTCCAAACTAATGCAAGCCTTATCAATATATAGATTGCAACATACCTTGCCACTGGCCAGTATTCTCATTCAGGACAGAACACCATCTACTCCAGCCATTAATCTTAGCACATTTATTCCGCAAAAACCTTTAAAATTTCCTCCTTAATCAACATCTGTAACCACAAAATTTACAAGGGAGATGTGCACATGAGTCATGACAAATGTGCATTGACCCTAATGGGAAATTATGAAGAACTTCCTATTTGATTCATACAGTTGTCTCATTATACTTAATTCTATGGAAGCCATGCATTGGACACATACAAGACCTAGTCTAACAAACCTAGTTTATTAAGAAAAAGAATTTCAGAAAAATTAGTTGTATAACTGTTAAAAGTCTTACATCTAAAGAGAAGTTTCCAATTGTACGTTTAGACTTATAAAGAGCAGTCCCTATAAGAAATGATAGATGAAATTAACAGAATTAACTAATTAAGCATATAGTATTGGGAAGAAAATTTATCCAAGGAAAAGTAAATATGTATATTCTCATACCAGGTGTGAGCTTTCCACCGAGCCCAGCATTCTGCAGCACAGTTGCCCCTTACCATCCTTATCTGCCTGATTGGATTTTTCTTTAATTTATTTAAGGTTCCACCTGTCTGCTGGGAACCAGCCAGATGTCTGGTTGCCTAAAGCAACGCATTGATTAGTTCTGAATAGTGGTGCTGTATTACTATATACTGCCATATAATTGCATTCAATGGACACCTCAAAATTACGTTTTACATCTGTTGTGCTATTAAATGCAATCATTAATAACCAAAGTAAATATTAACCCTATTATGCAAAAGACTATTCAGCATCACAACCTTTGTTTGAAGCTACATAATTCATATTGGCCCTAATGGGAAATTATGAAGAACTTCCTATTTGATTCATACAGTTGTCTCATTATACTTAATTCTATGGAAGCCATGCATTGGACACATACAAGACCTAGTCTAACAAACCTAGTTTATTAAGAAAAAGAATTTCAGAAAAAATAGTTGTATAACTGTTAAATGTCTTACATCTAGAGAGAAGTTTCCAATTGTACGTTTAGACTTATAAACAGCAGTCCCTGTAAGAAATGACAGGTGAAATTATCAGAATTAACTAATTAAGCATATAGTATTGGGAAGAAAATTGATCCAAGGAAAAGTAAATATGTATATTCTCATACCAGCTGTGAGCTTTCCACCGAGCCCAGCATTCTGCAGCACAGTTGCACCTTAACATCCTTACCTGCCTGATTGGATTTTTTTTAATTGACTTAAGGTTCCACCTGTCTGCTGGGAACCAGCCAGAGGCCTGGTTGCCTAAAGCAACACATCGATTAGTTCTAAATAGTGGTGCTGTATTACTATATACCGCCATATAATTGCATTCAATGGACACCTCAAAATTACGTTTTACATCTGTTGTGCTATTAAATGCAATCATTAATAACCAAAGTAAACACTAACCCTATTATGCAAAAGACTATTCAGCATCACAACGTTTATTTGAAGCTCGATTCTTCATTCTTCTTCAAACTAAGCCATATTGTACATGATTTATTATTTACAAATAATCTTATTTGTACCAGTAGATTAATAGTCCTGCCATGCAGATCATCTAACCATTAAATGCTCATATTTACACAAATATAAACACTAGTACTTATCTATCACAATACTAAAAGAGTACTTTATTCAACAGCTCGATTGGTGGAATATTTTGAGCACATGTATAGTATCATGTTATAGAGAATGCATGTTGTTGGCCTTTGAAAATGCAAGGGTCATTTCACATTTTCAAGGACTTCTCTCTCTCACCAGCACAGCTAGAGGAGTATGTTCAGTTTATTGGAGGATGTTACAGAGACACATTGCAATAGGGGATTTCATTCAAAAGCACATGTGGCATAGTTGAGGCAGGGTTACATTCTTTACACTACATTGCTGCATCATTGATCGAGAGCCTTGCTGCTAGGACAACTTGTGGCCTGGGGTGGAGGATATGAGCAAGAAGGGAGCTTTAGGACATGAACACTGTAGCATATTAGAGGTCCAGAGGAAGATCTATGGCAAGACAGTAGTCAAACAAAGCCCTAGAATAAGAATGGCCTACCACATTGGAGCACCGGGGCATGAGACGAGCCAAGGGAAGTGTTACCTATTAGAATTTGGCCGTTGCAAAAACAAGATCACTAGAAGAAAGACAAAGCACAAAAACAATATGTGGAGCTAGTTTTACCATGATGATTATGTTGCCCACCTATTTCAACTAGGTGGCAACCTCATGTACATTGAAGATGTACATTATGTGCAGTTTGTACCTTGGAAAAATCTGAGGATTTTTTCACTTCTGCAGGGCAATTGCCCCTTTGTAAAACAAAATGTCCGCTCCCCTGCGTGGGAAAATTAATGTAATTATATGTGCTAGTGTGGGTCATATGATATGGATGCCACACCATGGAACTGGTTGTTAGGGAAGTCCCCTCATCGAGTGTTTTTTCCCTTTCCAATTAATCTTGTTGTTTAAACGATTTTAATTGGTTTGGTTTTTCACTCAAAATCCTTCAAAGTGGTGACGAGCGTTCTACCAGTCAAGTCCATGGGGTGGCTAAGGGTTCAAAATGTTGTTCATGACCATGCTAGACATTTGTATAGAGTCTTGCGGAGTTTCGTTATGTTGTTGTATTTTTATTTATTTTTTCTAGTTAATTAATTTCACCCCTTGGTGGTTAATTAACTAAGTTTTGATGTAATAATGTAATTGCTCAAGCACTGGCATTTTGTAATAGGGGCTATGAATGCAAAGTAAATTGCTATGAAACCCCTTAAGCCACTGCTTCAAGTCCCATGTCATTCTGATAAGGGGTTGAGGAGATAGACCATTTTTAGTTAAGACAAGGTATTTTTTCCTAGGAAATTAATTTAATTTCCAAGGGTGAAAATTAAATTATTTGATTTTGAAGGAAAAAATCAAATAAGGCCATGGTAATTAAGTTTGGGGGTGGCCAAGCATAGTCAATTTTTATGGTCAAAATAAATGTCTGAAAATCTCCTAAGTGGGGCGTCCCTCTTGTCTTAATAAAAGATAAAAATAAAAATTAAAGATAAAATAAAAAATTAAAGATCAAAAATTAAAAAATTAAAAAATTAAAATATTAAATAGAAAATAAAAGATAAAATAAAAAATTAAAGATCAAAAATTAAAAAATTAAAAAATAAAAATAGAAAATAGAAAATAAAAAGATAAGAATAAAAAATATAAGATTAAAACTTGAAAATAAAAGATTAAAAGATTAAAAAATAAAAAGATAAAAATAAAAGATAAAAGATAAAAAAAGATTTAAAGATAAAATATAAAAAATAAAATATTAAAAAATAAAAATATAAAATATAAAAAGTAAAAGATAAAAAATAAAAAAATAAAAAGATAGAAATTTTAAAAATAAAAGATTAAATAAAATATAAAAAGTAAAAGATAAAATATAAAAGTAAAAAATAAAAAATAAAAACAATAAAAAATTTAAATAATAAAAATTTAAATTTGAGTCAAAAGGAGGCCCCACTTGAGTCATGGAAACCCTAGATCTAAGGGTTAAGCTTTATTGTGACATGGATCTATCTTTTTTACCATTGATTTGAAAAGGCACCCTTGCTTATGATTGGTGGATGGCTTGCAAAGTCAACAAACCTAGATCTAGTGGTGGAGATCTAATCTTGGCCATTGATCTTCAAGGGGTTGGGGTCTTCCTCAACTATATAATGGGGGTCTCACTCCCTCATTAGGGAGGACTTCTCTTAGGCTATTGTTATGCTGCTGAAATTACTCCATATTCTCCTCTCATATTCTCTCAAGCTTCTTTGGCTATTGTAATGTTCTTGCCCTAGTTGGGCTTAATACAACTAATCTTTGGAGGAATTCTTGGTGTCTCTCTTCTACATTTCATGCATCCTTTGTGAGGTAACTTGCTTTATACATTTATTTGATTTGCATTTGTATTAGCTTAGATAGCTCTCCACAAAGTATTTTGTGGAGAGATTTGCAAGTAGAAGTATTTCTGCGTCCATTTGTGGGTTTTCAATAGGATTTATCAAAGTATTTTGGTAGATTTATTGGGTGCTCACCTCTTTGCTTACATTTTGCAGCTCTCATAAGTTTATTTGCAGGGATCTAGAACAAAGGAGCATCTTTCTCCATTGGTTATAATTCTGTTTTCTATTTTCGCACTTTTGCTTACGAGAGTTTTAAAACTCAGTTTTTATCATTGTATAGTGATAAAAACCTTGGTTTTAAGGCCCCAACCCTTAGTACATTAGTTCAATACTTCAGATCTATTGTTTTAACATCATTTAGGTGGCTGGAAACTCAGTTTTCAGCCCTCTAAACATTATATTTCTGTTATCTTTTCACTCAGATTTTTGCCCTTTTTTGGGGATTTTTGGGACTAATTTTTCTAACAATTTTTCTTTGAGTTTTTCTGTGATTTCCAGCAAGTAAAGCTTGCTGGTTTGTGACAGGTTTTACACAGGTGAAGGGGAGGTGCTGCCCAAATTGGCCCAGAAATACCTCAACCTTCAATCGGTTCCAAAAGGGGTTTAAACCCTCACTCTTCTCTCTATTTTTTTCTGATATTTGTAAACCCCAATGAGAAGTTCTCTTGGGGTATTCTACAAAAGTTCATAAAGCATTTTGTAATCTATATGTAAATAGATTAGGAAGTAGAGTAGGAAGTAGATAACTAGTTTTATTTCTGTTTACCCACCTATCTCTGTTACAGACCACCATCTCTGTAACAAAGATTGAAGTGAGGTTATTTTAGTCTCTTTTACTTCTGTTTCCCACCTATCTCCGTTACAGACCACCATCTCTGTAACAGAGATTGTTGTGCGGTTAGGCATTGTTTTAGCTAATAGCATTTCCTTTTCAAAGTAGTTTAATTTTATTTTCTGTCAAAAAGGGGTAACCATACAACCCATTAATCCGGTGTATCCTCTGCCCACTTGTCATCTCCCTTTAGGGACTTCAAGTTGGGTATGAAAAGCAGGAGAAGTGGGGGCTTAGTTTAATTAAAACAACACTCTTTTTTCTGCTACAAACTCTCATACTTTATTTTTCAGTCCAAGATCAAGTACCGGCACCTCCCATAAGGTATACCGCTTGGTTGATCTTGTTGATAATTTAAAATTAACCTTGCATGCTAATCACCAAGATTAAAATTTACCCTTAAAATTTACCAACAACAACTTCACTACCCCTGTTCCTCTACTCGGTTATCACCCTTCGGGGTACTCGCGAGATACGACAGGGGATAGAGGAGTTTTAGTTTAATAGGCATCCATCTAGCTGTTTTTCCTATTGATTAAAAACAGTGCCCTCGAAGGCGACTTGGGGTAGAAGACCGTGGGGGGTCTCTAGGCGTTCTACGTCCCCCTTGTTGAGCACCAGGGCATTGGGGTTTGACCTGTGAGCTACGGGTGGGCTTTGCTCCCACTTTGTTGAGCGCAACAGCATTCCCTCTTTGACTTGAGAAATACTGGATTGGGGTAGTCACATCACCGGTTCGAAAACTAAATTTCAAGAGGAAAAACCTTAATAAAATCTACCTAAAATAAACCAAGAGACATTGCAAAACCCGTTCTATAACTTTTTTTCATTTTAGCGCACTTCCACTCCAGCATTGCACTCCAACACTTTACTTTCAGTCTCATTTACTTTTCAGTTTCATTTACTTCCAGTTCTGCAATTGTTTATGTGGTGAATGCTTAACATTTGTTTAACTGCTTCAAGTAATTCAACTTAAAAATCTTTCCATTTTCATTTACTGTTGGTTTGATAAATTTCATTTAAGGCATTTTTCTTCTGCTATCTCTTGTCTATAATTTGTAAATCCGGTTCATATTTGTTTAAACTATAACTATTTTACTTGATTTGTTTATATTGATAAATTTAGATCATCTATACATTGCTTAGATATCTTGATTCAGTATTGTATCATTTATTTGTTTATTTATCTCATTTGTTAGACAACTTAACCTGTGGGATAATTAACTTAGACTGCATCCATTGAAAGTTGCATTCTCTGACTCCATTCTTTAGGCACTGGTTATAAATAAAAGGATTGACTGTCATTTAAATATTGCATCTTGCATTGGTTTGACTGTCATCTCTCAAAACCTTAGCGTCAATCTTAATAAAAGATCCCTATAATTTGTAATAAATTAATAAATCTGGAACTTAGTTTTCCTATAGGGACTACCCCCCTTGGCTCTGTTGGGATCTCGCCTAAACGGAGGAGTTGTGGACTGTGGTGACAGTGGTCCCCAGCTCTCACTTGCCCCCAAGGACACACATAGCAGGTTGTGACTTTCCTGCTCCTTAAAGCGTGAATTAGGCGGCAACAGATTCTAGATCATCCCCGACCATAGACAACTTAATGTCACCCCCGAACTCAGACCTTCTAATAGAGATTGATGTACATCCCAGGCAGTAGTAGCACGGACCCCTGAGAAATAAGAGAGAAGTTTTTCTATGCTGGAAAACCTCAGAAAACACTCCTCCTAGCTGCAGTAGCGAACCTCCTTATGCTGGAGCAAACTTGAGTGAGTGAGTAACAAACGAGGGAGGGGCACCTCCTATTTATACTGATTTTCCAAGTGACTTTTACTAGGGCCAACTTGACTGTCTTACTGGGGCCAACTTGTCTTGGGGAAATACAAGGGTTCCATTTTATAAATCGTTTCTTCGTGTAATTTCACCCCAAGGTTTACATTGATCCTTTCAAGAGTTTTACCTGATCAATTACATTTATATCTACTCCTGTAATGAATAAGAATAACTTCTGAAGTTGCACTATTTCCAACCAACGTTGTCAAAACCGGACTGGAACCGGCAAAACCGGTCGGTCAGCCCAGTTCCAGTGGGTTTCCGATCCGAACCAAAGGACCTAACCATTTTGGGCCGGTTCGATACCGAACCGGCTAGGTTGGTCCACAAACCGCCAGGTTCAATATCGAACCGGTCCAAAACCGGTTTTCCCAGAACACCAGTCGGTCCGTACGGAGGCCAAAAAAAGGTTTTTTTTTAATTTTTTATTTTATTTTTGGAAAGTGGGTTGGGGGGATGCATCTGGACACCCTTAAGACACCTAATGAACCTATAAAAAGGCTCCCACCCCATCTCTTTCACTCACGCTATTCATTAGGATGTAGATGATGGCTTAGAGTCTAAGTCTGAGGCCTCTGATGAGTCTGATCATGAGGATTCAAACGATTTTGATGATTAGATTGTTTAGTCTTTGACTCTAGTCTTTTCTATAAACCATTTAGAGCCTTTTTGTTGATGTATTTTGATTCAGACATGGATTGCACTCGATGTTAAGTGCTATTTTGGTTCTATGAACTCTTCTATGCTATATACATGAGAAACTTTGCATATTTTGTGTATAATGGTTTAAACTCACATTGATGCACGTGAATATTTTTTTTTTAAATGAATATTTTATGTATTTTTGGTGGACCAGTTCCCCAGTTTTTTATCGGTTCCGATCCAGTTCCGATTCTGAGGGTCAGTGGGTTCGTCCACCGATTCGGTTTTTGTAACCTTGTTTCCAACACTCCTTCTCAACAAGGAAGGTATTCTTCGGACAAGGTATTCTACCCTTATTCTTTCTTGGGTCAACCTATGAGTTGGTGCCTCACGCAGCTACTACTTCAACACTCCCTCCTAGCCAGGGAGGCATTATCAGTATTATCATATCGGAACACATCTAGATTTCATCTATACATCATGGTTATCTCTAACCTATCTATATTAAAAGGAATGTCTTCCAACACAATTTCAGTCCTTTGAGAAGTGTCAACAAATCAATCTTTGTGCATCAGTTCAATCCAATTCATTGGAGAACATGCACTAGCTCCACGACTCTGCACAGTCCATCGGAGAGTCCATCATCCCAGTCCATCAGGAATCCATCATCAATACAATGTGCCTAAGCCAACCAAGTCCTTCAGGGAACATGCACAATGATACTTCCGGTACCTCTTGGTAACAGACCAAGTGCCTCGGTTCTAAGACTGCATCAGGTTCTTTAGTTTAACCAAGTCCTTCGGGGAACATGCACCAGGATCTCCCCATCACCTCACATGATGTCTAGGAGATCGACCGAAATACAATCTCCCCATCATCTAAATATGATGTCCATGAGATCACCCGAAATACAATCTCCCCATCATCTAAATATGATGTCCAGGAGATCAACCCATTCTACTGAGTGTCTGGGAGTGTGTGTTGGTCACTCCATCCTATCAGGATGTCATAAGCTTCATCTGCTACGAGTCTGTCTATACCCAAGAACCAGGACATGCTTGACACGGCCATCTACTAACTGTTCATCTCAAGCGTCGATGGGATTTCTCCCACACCAAGCTAAGAACCAGGGCGAATAGAGGTCGCCAGTGTACACGAATATCTACTACCTGTTCGTCTCTACTGCCGATGGGATTTCTCCCATACCAGGCCGAGAACCCAAACGAGTAGTGGTCACTAGTGCACACGACCATCTACTTCCTGCCCGTCTCAATATGGCGATGGGATTTCTCCCATACCGGTCTGAGAACTAGGGCGAGCAGAGGTCACAAGTGTACACGACCATCTCCTACCTGTTCGTCTCTACTGCCGATTGGATTTCTCCCATACCAGGCTGAGAACCTGAATAAGTAAAGGTTACCAGTGTACACGACCATCTGCAACCTGCCCGTCTCACAGTGCCGATGGAATTTCTCCAATACCAAGCTGAGATCCGAAACAAGTAGAGGCACCAGTGTGAAAGCAATGTAGATGTTTGTCTCAAATTTCCCTCGCCACAAGGGATGCATTTTCTTTTACTCCAAGTCTTCTACGAAAGTAATCAACCTTTGTCCTGAGAAGAGGCTTGGTAAGAATATCTACAGTCTAGTCATCTGTCGGAAGATAATGTAACTCGACCACACCTTTCTGCACCATATCACGAATGTAGTGATATCGAATCTTTATATGCTTCATCTTATCGTGAAACACGAGATTCATTGACATATGTATACAACTCTAATTATCACAGTGAATCACAGTTGATCTTGGAATCTGGCCAAACAATCTTGCAAGGAGTTTTCAAAACCATACTGCTTCTCGCGCTGCTGTACTGGCAACCATATACTCAGCCTCTAAAGTGCTGAGAGCTACTGAGGTCTCCTTCCTGCTACACCAGGAAATTACTACAGAACCCAAACTGAAGCAACATATGGAAGTACTCCTATCTGCAACATACCCGGCCCAATCTAAATCAGTAAATCCTTGAAATGTTAAATCACATCCTAAAGCATATCTTAATCCATATCCCATAGTGCCACATAAGTATCTAAAACCATGTTTTGCAGTAACCAAGTGAATCTACCTCGGATCACTCATAAACTGGCTGATAGTATTCATAGCAAAACGCGTATCCGGTCTGGTGTTCGTTAGATACATCAGAGATTCAATCAACTGGTGATACATGGTGGGATCAATCCAATCAGAATCCAAAGCAGATTGCCTCAACTTCTTTAGATTTTCCTCCATCGGAGTAGCCATGTACTTTCCAACATCCCAAATCTCTTCAAAATATCAATGGTGTATTTTCCTTGACATAGGAAAATTTCCTTCTACCTCTATTATACTTCTAGTCCCAAGAAGTAATGCATCAATCCAAGGTCTTTCATTTCAAACTCAAAGGCAAGCTTCTCCTTACACCATCCAATAAGTTTCTCATTACCTGTGAGAAACAAGCCATCCACATACAAAACCAAAATTAGTGGTTCATTATACACAATCTTGTAGTAAAGATTTGGATCTGCATCACTCTTGGTGAATCCCAAGTTTACCAAGTACCCATCTATTCGTCCATACCAAGCATGAGGTGCTTGCTTAAGTCTATATAATTCCTTTTTTAGTTTACATACGTGAGACTATTTTCCATGGACAACAAACCCTTCTGGTTGTTCAACGTATACTTTTTCCTCGATAACACCATTGAGGAAGGCGGTATTTACATCCATATGATGCATCTTCCATCCCTAACTGAATTAATAGCAATAATGGTCCTGATGGAAGTAAATATCGAGCTACAGGAGCAAATGGCTCATCGTAGTCAACTTTGTCTTTCAGAGAGAATCCTCTGGCAACAAATCTAGCCTTGTGTTTTTCCACACTACCATCTGCTCCATGTTTAATCTTGAAAAGCCATTTGGAAGTCGTTGTTGACTTCCCCTCAAGTCTCGGTACAACCTGTTAGGATTATTAATCCTCCCTTGTCCAATTTGGTCATATGTCTAAATCGGGAGTCATGTCTAAATCAGGAATCCATCCAGTCTATTTATAGTCATTAACACCATTGGGTCCACTTGGCCTAATTAGGGCACATGTTTCAGTTACTAAAGTGTGGGGAACACTAATTGAGGCTCATTGCCACTCATTGCACTTGATTGCATTAGTTTAGGAGCCTCCTAGACCAATCCCTACAATTTAGGAGCCATTGGGAGTGCCGAAACCAACCAAGGTCAGTTCAGTCCAATTGATGACTAGTTACGCTAAGTTAGGAGTCAGTTACATTCAGTTCTAGTCCTCTACATTCAGTTAGCGCTAGGTTTGCATGGCTGCACTAAGGAGGGGTGCATTTCTCACCTACCACAGTCAGTTAGCCTCAGTCAACACTGAATGTAACACTTGAGTTGTGTTTTAGAACTCCGATGAACTCCGGTTATGGTTTAGACAAGGTCAGTTAACTATTGAGTCCTCCGACAGTGATTTAGACAAGGTCTTAGTTACCTACAGTCAAGTAGAGTTTAATCAATTTGAATTTTCTAATGTGGATTCGAATTGCATGTGGCTATTTAAGCCATTGTACTTCATTGTAATTATTATCTAATTACTCTTTGATTAATGAAAAGCATTCACAGCTGTAAGCCATTCTTCAATAACTGAGTAAATTGTTTCATTCTTCAATAACTGAGTAAATTGTGTGATCTATCATGTGAGTTGTGTGTTTGTCCACAGATCTATGTGCTTAATTTAATATGGTATCAAAGCCTCGGCGGACAAGGCACTTCTCCTCCTCAGATCTCCTACTGGATCATTTTTTAGTAAAATTGCTCCTTCCAGCTCTGCACCAGAAGCAGAAGGTTTACCACTTAATACCCCAAGTAAAGAAATTGTTGATCAATATTGATCAACTATGCTAGGTGTGATGAAAACCTGAAATGTGCAGGTTGTCGACCTTACGGTGCCCCTTTTGTGTTTTTTGCAGGTACAACTTCGAATGGATTCATCAGTTCCCCTTCTCACCCTGTCCTCAAACTATTCAGAATGGAAGAAGATGATTTCATCTCTGATGAGACAAGGTCTCTGTCGAGTGTCTATTGGACTCGGTAAAGAGTGTTTTAGTAAGATTGACTGGCTAAATAAAAGTGATGGAGCTTTTGAAACAATAGCAACAGGTCTTTCTCCTAGCTTGCACTACCTCATTAGATCAATTGAAGACCCGAAGGAATTTATTGAAGACCCGAAGGAACTCTGGACAAGATTGGACAGATACTTTGGAGTGATTGATGAGGATCATAATAGCATTTTGGAGAGAATATCCAGCACCATAAGCACTCTTGATCCAAAAATCTCGGCCTCCACTCTCTCTGATGAAGTTGTTCAAGATGAAGAAGAAGCATAAGCTTCTACACAGTCAATTCGAATTGAAGACAGTCTCCATGCAATGACTCCTTCTCCTGATGCTCCAGAAGTTCATGAGATCTCTGCTATCTCATCTTCTCATATTGCTGAAACAGAAGAAGACATTCGAATCTCTGATATTGAAGAAAAATTCTGCTGCACTTCCATGCAAACATTCACTAGTGATTTTCCTTTGAATTCTGTGCAAAATTTACCTATAATTGCTTCCGAAAGTGAAGAGAAATTTGATTTTTCTCCCTCTAATGTTGTTGTTGGTGTGCAAATATGTGATACCTTGGATATTTTGGAAGAAATATCAGATTACCAGAGTGATCCATTCGCTCTCCATGATCTAATTTTTCCAGCAAATTCCTGCAGGATTGCATGCACCAAAATTCAGAATTTTGAAGAAGAAGAAAGTTGTGCATCCACCGTCTCGGTTAACCATTTATTTGAATCTAATATTAACCTTATTGGATCTGATATAATCTTATTTAGAGCTGATCTGATATTGCTTGGTTTAATATATCAAATTCATAATCTTTATGCACTGCTTGTAGTTGTTCTCATCAATGGTGTGAAGAAACAAGTACTGCAAGTCTCCTACAAAACTATTGCTGGGGATTTGATTCCATTTCACAGTTTTGGATCTATTTTGAACCTGTTTAGATCTGATTTACTTTCTGATCTAATATTATTTGGTTCATATTTTAAAATTCAAAAGCTTTCAGTCATGCTTGTAGCTGCTCACCAATTCCGGTGTGAAAAATCAAGTACCGCACTTTCTCTTCAAAACTGCTAATGGGGATTTGGTGTTAGTTTCCTCATATGAGGTTGCTGATATTTTATTATGTGATTCATTAGCTATTTCAGAAGCTATATCAGACTATGGAGCTCAAGCATTCGCTCTCAACAGTCCTAGTGCTTCTCTACCATTGATCACATGCTCATCTCCTCACAGAACTAGTAAAGAGAAAGATTTTTTGCATCCGCCTAGACACTTGCTCCTAACACTTGGGGCTGTTCTTACCACTCATAGTTTGCTGTTCATGGCTGCAACATATCAGTTTCTTGAGTGTTCCTCACATGTTCTGAATCCTCAAGAACCTTTTCTCACTTATTAGTTGACTTCAGTTGCTCTACATGGGTCCAA
>LPNX010815069.1:175893-220376 GCA_001517045.1 Pseudotsuga menziesii | reverse complement strand
CCATTTTTGCACTATTTCATTCTTCAATAACTGAGTAAATTGTGTGATCTATCATGTGAGTTGTGTGTTTGTCCACAGATCTATGTGCTCAATTTAATACAACCTCCCATACATCATTCTTCATGATGGACAAGAATTTCTCCGTCATGGCATCCTTCCAAACTTGGTGTTTGGATGCTGCTTCATACATGGTAGGTTCTGAGTCAATGATGTGACTCATTAATGCTACAAAACTCGAGAACCTCTAAGGTATTTTGTTTTCTCGAAAAGTGCCATGGAAAGCTTCATGCCCCGCTGCATTCTGCAACGTTGTTAAAAGGGAAATAATCATGAGACTAATCTCCCACTACTTCTCGAAGTGATCAGGGAGAATGTACAGTCCCATTCTGCACACATATCATCTGTATGAGAGAGTATTAAGAGACTAGTCTCCCCACTTCATCACAGGAGGTCTCCCTCTGTGTTGAAGCATTTTGCTCCCTCTGCATCTGAGCATCCTATAACTGATCATCCTGCTCCCTTTCTAACAAGTTCACAGATACGATGACGACCAGGTTCATCAAGGATCCTTTAACTGTAAGTATCCATCCTAGTGACGACCAAGTTCATCAAGGATCCTTCAATTGTCTTATCTAAATCAAGACAGCAATGCCATCAGTGTAGTCATAGTCATCATGCTCGATCTGCTCAGGATCTCAACTGTATTCTTCCTCTACTTAGGAAGACTTCATCAAGTTTCACCCTATCATATGCAATAGACCAGGATCCTCATCTTTAAGGGATAACTCCCTCTGTCTCTCAGAAATCAACTGAGTAAATTTTGTCCTCCAGAATCCATTTGTTATGATTCTAACAGGAAAGAAACTGTTTTCCATGATTGTTGAAGTAGCAGAGAGACCGACATCCTTAGAAGCCTTCCGCTTCTAATCACCAAATCTCTACATGAGATCATTCTGGGCCTGGGAATCATGTGTACTCGGTCCTCATCCATCTGCTACCATAACTTCCTCTTAACCGAAAGTCATCTTTTTTTCTGGGCTGAGAGCCATGCTTCTAGAGGCTTTCTGCTTCCGGTCCATCTGCATATCAACGAGATCACTTGTCCAAGTTTCATCATCCTCTCCTTGTAGATCATAGCATTGCCTACAAGTCAAATCCCGCCAAGTGGTTAGCAACATTGCATAATCAATGCATCAACAATAACTTATCCAAGCATGTAGGCATCTTTTAGCCAATGCTTCGACACAACACACATATGGCAACTATCTGGATTCCCACTGTCTCCATTACAACATACTATCAAAACTTAAACATGTTAAAAGGAGATATCATCCAAGATGGATTCATGAAATGTTGTGCAGCATTACGTTTATTTAAACAATCATATACATAACAACAAAGGAACTAGATCATATGCTCAATAAACTTTCTAACTCTAGGAAGATAGATCTGCATAAAACCTATCCAATGACAACCAGATCTAATCTACCAGAGCGTGTACGTCCAGATACTTATCTCTCACTATCTTGTGGATGGGTGGGATCCCACAACCTCCTGGTAGGAATCATGAACGTCCTTTGGTCTTTATCTTCTTGCTGGGAGTCCATTACAATATGGATCTTCAAAAAGAGTATTGTTGTCACATATATAGTAGCTGGGCTACTTTTGTTCCTAAGCAGTATTGATCAGTTCTTTGAGACAGTCCTTTACAACGAGATCAGCAAATGATGAGCCACCAGTTGATTATCTCCCACTCTCAGCAGATCCAAAGTATCCAGATTGACCAGTTCTATGCCATGATTGAGCCTCATGACCCCAGATTCGATGACTGAGTTAGTCATTCTTTCATGACCCAAAGCAAAGATTATTACAATGCCCATCATATATAGCAGCAGTAATTGTCTCAGTGATCCTCAAATTTGTTTAAGATCCAGTGCAGGATATGACCCAGGTGCTATTATAGTTTTGTGCATATGACTTTGATGTTGCTCTGTTGTCTACTTTAGTAGTGAGACTTAGTTGATGATGGTTATATGTTGGCGATACTTTATTTTGGTTTTACTTGGAATCTAGAGTATAAATGACTTAGTTGTTATGTCCAAGAGATTCTTATGTATACTCATTGGCCTCGCCCTACTTCTAGTACGGATTTGGTCATTTCCCTTTAGGGACACAACTTTCTAGTCTTGGCACCATCTTCACTGTCTCCGTCCATCCGTTGCTTTCCCTTGTTGTCAATTAACCTTGACTCGTAATTTGACTGGTAACATCTAGGATTCGCCCCACCTTCACCTCTATGTTGGAATAGGTCACCATGTTGAAATTATGTCTCGGGGTTGGTTTATGTGATGCTTGTCACAGAAATGATCTACCTCTAGGTCTTGAACACAAGTAGTCTTACCAAAAAGTGTCTTTAGACACTAAAGCATCGGAGCTTTAAGTTATTCTAAATGGATTCCCTGCCAGCAACGCAAAAGTGTCTTTAGACACTAGTGTAAATAAAAGTAAAACTAGCCAGTTGCCAAGAGATGAGCACTCATCCATTGTATGGTGTAAGGCTCATTTGCCCCCACAGGGTATCAAGGTGAGGCAAACCCATTAGGGCTAAGCCTTAGTCATTTTCTGGAGCCTAGGAGGCTTTCCAAGGCACCTGCTCTTGGAGGCTGGGAAGTTAATAAAAATAAATATTTTTAAATAAAGTTGATGGCTAGAGGATGAGCACTCATTCTTTGTATAATGTACGGTCATTTTCCCCCACAGGGAAACAGGGTGAGACTGGCCCCCAAAGGTCATGTCTTCGTCATTTTCTAGAAGCCCAGAAGGCTTACCAAGGCACCTACCTCTAGAGGTTAACTAGTGTATATTGTTGTGCAAATAAATTGCTAAAAAGGTTGCTTGTCTAGGGTCTAGTGGAGCCTTCTCATCATACCACCCATTTGTGAGACACTGCCATTCCCTATTGTTCACCTAGTCCAACCTATGTGTTGTGTGGATCCCCTTGTCCTTTAGCCTAGATGCTTACAATGTCGAGTGTCAAGTCATTCATTTGGCCTTACCTAGTTTCATTCACCTTCACCCTTGACTAGCAAAATGGCTAAATCTATAAATGAGTATACACTGGAGGTTCTTGTTTAAAGCAGCTGACCATTTTGATTTGGATTATATATATATTGTGCTTATAATCATCAACAAGAGCTACTTGTACTTGAGTCTCACTGTTAGCATAAATAATTGAGCATGCATGTCCATTTTGTACTTTGCAGTATCAGAGTTTAGCATTTGAGTCATCATTTGATCATTCTTGACTTGGTCAAACCAGTGTGACCAAGCCAAGAGTAGGGTTCGCGATGAGTTTTAGACCGATGTTTGTGGATAATGATTATTTATGGTCTGTTAGTGTTCATTAGACATATTCATGCTTTAGATGGTGGTTTACTATGATGGCTTGTATCATTTTTGTTGAAAAGTTGCCTAGGAAGTGTTTGTCCACCTAGTGTTGCCTTCGGGTGGACAAGGACACTTAAATGTGACTCCTAGTCATTTTTTTGTTTTAATAAACTGAGATGCACTTTATATTTTTTAAAGTGACTTTATTAAAAAGTTAAGTGGGTATTTTCCTAAGCTCTCATTTAAAAAGTTAAGTGAGTGATTAAAAAGAAAAAGGGGTTGCTAAACTTTATTAAATGATATGAGTCCACTAAATATCATTTAATTATTTTTTTTAATGGAGCATTTAATGTCAACCTTTGATCTAATCTAATCTTGACCGTTAGATGGACAGGGGAAGTTGCCATGAACAAAAAGGCTAGGGCAAGGCAAAAGTTCAATTCATTGCGTTCATCTTTAGGCGAGATTTTTGAAGAGAGAGAGAAGAAGAAGAGTGAGGGTTTTGGAGAGAATTTCAGAACCAGGAGAGAGAAATCTTTTCCCGGCACAGAAATCGAGGAGCAACACAGAATTTATGAGAACGGCACACAAATCGAGAAGACTGCACAAAAATCGAGAAGAGGCACAGAAATCGAGAAATAACACAAATTTCTGAATTCTGTACAGCAGTACGGTCTGGCTCGAATTTCAAGATAGTCTAACATTTCCGTACAGCGTACAGCTGCATTAAATTCTTTTGCACAGATTCCGTACAGTAAGGTATGGCACATGTGAAAGTACATAATTAATTTATGTACTGTACAGCAGGGTTTAGGCACATATTTCGAGGAGGAAAAATTCAGAATTAATTATGTCCGTACAGTCAGAGTTGGCACAAATTTCGAGGCAACAGTTGGCACGATTTTCGAGGTGGAAATTCAGCAGCAAGGGTTCAAATTTCGAGACTGAAAAATGATAAGTACCGCTGAATTTTATTCTGTAATTTTTACTGAAGAAAAATAAAAATCTCTCACTCTGAAAACAGGTTTTCTCTTAGGGGTTTTATCCAGGTCCATTGGACAAAAACAAGTGTCTAAATTTTCATGTGTGTAAATGTCTGAAAATTTCTGAGTTTTACATTTCCAGTTTGAAAAGAAAAATTTTTAGTTTGTTTAAAATTGAGAAAAAAATTTCACATGTATTTCAGTTTGGTTAATTTGTGAAAAATTATGCTTTGAAAGGGTTGGACATTAAACAATGCAGAGAAGCCTAAAGGCTTGAAACCAGGTTGGGAAAACTTTCAAAAACTTTCGATTTTTATGATTATCAACATTTACAAGCTTTGTTATTATTATGGTTCTGACATGGATGGGGCCTCTGATGTATCTTTATGATGGACATATTGTGTATGAGTACTCATTCCAAGTTGATTTGAACATTCTGAAGTCCATTGGTGCAGTTGGTTTTCAATTTCGGGCAATTACAAAAGAGATATAGGTCTTTCAGGCATTTTATAGCAGATTTCCCTAGGAAATTAAAAATAAAACACAGTGCAGATAATGGTGAGATCTACTAGGACGCCAAAGGGGATCTTGGTGTGTCGCCAGTCAATTGTACCATACTACTATAGTGCCAAACCCATCCGTGCAGTCATTTGGCTTCATTTTTGTTCCCTGGTGAGAATTTGGTAGTTTTAAGTTCTTGAGGCAACATTTTGATAATGAAAAATGGCTAATGAGGAAATCGATTTGGGCAAATGAGGCAAAGAAATGGCATGGAATTGGTCCGAGGCACAGAGTTTGGGTCACCTTCATCATTCGGCATCAGCTTCACTTCACCTGGGGTCCACACTTCTTTGATTTCTTCAAATTGAGGGTGTTTTGATGTATTTTTTTGGGAGACGTCTTAGTGAGTTTTATCGCTCTTTGATATTATTTTCCACCACACCTTCTTGTTGTGCCATGGGGACATGCTAGTGGAGGATGTTATAACCTTATAACCTCCCAGCCCCATCATGTGCTACCTTATGGTTATTTGTCATTTTTTAGGTGGTGCGCCCCCCTTCTATTATTGAGTTGATCCGTGTATGATGTATCCGGCTAATCTTAACCGTTGATTAGATTATTATCATCTTATGATCTTGACCCTTGATCTTTTTGGATCTAGGTTTTATGTACTTGAGAGATCTATATATTGAGATGCTCTCTCATTTGTAAAGGGACTTTTGACTCTTGAGCTCTTGAAATAATAAAATATTTTTGCAAACCCTCGGAAGTTTTGTCAAATGTCTTGTGTGAATATTGGAAAGTCTTATTCTCTCTAGCATTCTTGCGGATCTATGCATTTCTAATACTTTTTGCAAAGTGTCGTCCACTTAGTGAAGGAAGCGATTTGGGTAGGGGCGCTATTGTGACTGAGCTCCATAGCATTCTCTCAAGTCGCCATTGATTCGGGGAGTATCTTTATTGTGTCTTGCGGCCATCTTGATGTTCTTTGATTTATTTTCATCATTTCATCTCTCTTTTTGAAAATCGATTCTTACATTGTAGATCTCTTTTGCAGGAGGGAGCGCTTGGCATCTTGGAAGGATAGAGATTTCACTTGGAGAGGCATGGAAAACGCTCGTAATTGGTAAGATCATCGTCATACAAGGTTGGTAGCAAGTATTTTGAGGTACGTTTGAATTTCTTTTATTTTTCTTGGGCTTAATCCAATTGTCACAACCAAACCCTCATTTTAAAACCCTAGTTTTGTAGATCTGATAACTCCGGTGAGTTTTTTATGACGACCATCAAAACCCACTTGGAGATTGTTGAATAAACCATAGATCTCGAATTTCATAGAAATCAGACTCCATTTGCCCCGGGATCTAGCACTAGTCTCTCGAGGTGGGGGTGCCCCCTTTGGGTTGGTGGACAAATCTTCATATCTATCAGTTGGGTATGCTTGAACCCACTTAATTCTCACAGATCTATCCTTCAAGCTCCCCTATCTAGTCATCCCTTACCCCGATCTACCTTTTCAGGTCCATCGTGTCCACTTTTGCATAAACCCTAGGTGGATCCCTTTAGGTTTTTTTGTGTGGGGCTATATCTCTCTAGATCTACGTTCCTAATTTCTTTGTGATACTTTTTCAAACATGTTGGGTCATTTTCCCTATTTGCTAAGCCTGCCCAATTTTGCCCTAACTTTTATACCACATTTATTCTCTAGATCTAGACTTCCTCACTC
Organism: Pseudotsuga menziesii; assembly: GCA_001517045.1. NCBI lineage: Eukaryota > Viridiplantae > Streptophyta > Pinopsida > Pinales > Pinaceae > Pseudotsuga > Pseudotsuga menziesii. Next base: position 213,779 of record LPNX010815069.1, on the reverse strand, counting down.
ATTATCTCTCATCTTTCATTCATTGCATGACCCTAGGAGTGTATTGAGTAGGTGCGCTATCCTTCATAGGCTACTAGGGTCTCCCCCTTGATCATTCTCCGAATTGATCTAAAAAGACAAGAGCCCGTCTAGTGTGACAACTACCTTTCATCCGTACTGGACGAGGCTCTTGCCGTGCCACTAGTTAGCTACCTCACCTCTACCGTCCCAGATAGGATATCTCTAGTGGGTAGCTACACATTGTGTGATGACAAGTACTAAAAGAGGAACTCCGTACGAACATCATTCCTTTTGTCTTGAACCATGTCATTGTTGTAGAAATTCCAGCTCTGATACCATGAAGAAATAGAGCCTTGATGCAAAGAAGAAGCACAGGAGGTACATCTTGCTACAGGATAATTCTAACAAGTATGCACAAGGAAAATAGAGAGATGAATAGAAAGACTGGATACAAGAGAGGTGAAGAATGATCCAATATCTTTCCATGTGTTATTGATCAACTTAGTGTACATTAATAATACATCCTTCATAGGTAAATTTGAGTTGCTTAGGAGATAACGCATGCTAGCTCATAAAGCAGACTTATCAAATATGATAAACCCGCATAGGTAGCTAAAGCACTTTCCAAATCTGTCAAGGACCTCACAAATTGGCTGAACCATGAGTGAGTGATCATAAGTGATAGAAAAACATGCTAACCATGGAATATGGAGAGAAAATAATGGAGGATGGGTTGCCAACAAAAAATAGAAGTTTCCTAGTTCACTAGCTTTACCTTATCCACAAAAAAGCTAGAATAAAGGAGTAAAAGGCAGAATCTATAGGAAGGCACAGTTACTAATTCTGAGAGTCAATAAAGTGGTAGGATCTAACCAGAATCAGGATAAAGGCGATCCTGGGGTATATATGGCAAGTGTTGACCAAGTGATGCAAGTGGATGCCAACTATCTAGGCTAGTAGATAGGAATTTAATAAAAAATGATTAAATATTTTATCCTCAGTATGAAGTAGGTTTATAATATTCCCACACCCCCCTTTAAGTCTGACTTTATGATGTTTATGTCTAAAATAATCATATGCATATGGTGCATATAAGTGTATATAGGGCCCAGCAACAAGGCTATGGTCACCCTTTATAATTATTTTGTCCAGAAAAATTGAGGAAAGAGGCAAAACCACATGGGGAAAATCCTCCCTCAAGAAAGGACAAGGCACAAAATTTTGAAATGTCTTCAATATGCTTTATCTTCACTTGAATGAACTAAATGAACTACTTCTGGTGAAAGACTTCGATCAAGAAATCATGGACTCCATGATCATTCGCTAGAGTGTAGAATCAGCAAGAAGGAAGAGGAGAGACTCCTTGTAGCTCATCATCTAATGAAGTAGGAGCATTATTTGAATGCTTCTTGTTGCTAACAAACTCTTATCTGCAAAGACTATCTGAAATGGAAAAAGAGATCTGTGCAAACTCCTTCCCAAAGAGTACAAAAATTAAGACAATCAATAACACAATCAGTTCCTTGTATAGCTGCAAAATTGTAATGTGAATCACATATCATTCTTCCAATCTGATGTAGCACCTTCCCAAGTCTAATATGAGGTTGAAACGACTCTGATTTATCAGAAATATTATCATATGGAGCAACAAAGAAAAAGGTTTCAATGTCTCCATGAGGATATGGGGCTAGACTAGGAAAATAATGAGCAACTGGGGAAAACTAATGAGTGTAAAAATATGAATGATGGATGGACTTGACATCTGAACCATAAGTGTTTAGAACAGATCCAAACATGTGTAATATAAGTCCAATGATGACTAAGGTCATATATATCAAACCAGTGAAAAATAGACAAGATTTGAAACCATTTGATATAAGAAAGAAGCTTTTCTATGCTAGAAAACCCCAAAAAACACTCCTAGCTATAGTAGCAAACCTCCTTATGCTAGAACGAACTTGAGTGAGTGAGTAACAAATGAGGAGGGGCGCCTCCTATTTATACTGATTTTCCAAGTGACTTTTTACTGGGGCCAACTTGTCTTGGGGAAATACAAAGGTTACATTTTATTAATCTTTTCTTTGTGTGATTTCACCCCAAGGTTTACATTTATACTTTCAAGGGTTTTACCTGAACAATTACATTTATATCTACTCCCATAATGAATAAGAATAACTTCCGAAGTTGCACTACTTCCAACATTACCACTCAAACTAGCACCCCTAAAGTGCAAGGTCTTCAAAAGGGTATGGCTGAGGGAAAATATTAGAAGCACTACCACCATCACCTCAAGAACAACTTCTCTAAACTTCTATGCATAGAAATAGGGATCTACCGCTAGGGGGATTCCCTAAGGGCAACTAAGTTTCAATCAATGATTTGTGAAGTTGATTAATTTTGAAACTAAGTTGTACAAATTTTAAGTATGGATTAAGGATATGATTGAGTTGAGTTAGGGTTTCAATGTTTTAGTCTTAAGTTACCAACCGTGATCCGAGATGAATGAATATATGATTTCCCATCTATTTGGTGCTTTCTAGCTGGAAATATTGGATGAATTGGCTTGTAGGGCCTATTGCCACCTAATCCACACCTCCAAGTGACAAAAATCTTAACTCACTAGGCGTGGCCTTGGGGACAAGCCTCGATTCAAGTCACTACCACCTCGATACTCAACTCCTTTGTTTAGCCCAACTCCTACACAAAGCCAAGGGGGGTAGGCCCTAATAAAATAATCCAAGGTTGAATGCTTTAGCAATTGAAGAGTTAATTTGAAACTAAAAGAGTTATTTAAACAAGACAATAAATTGATCTAGTAGCTTATAGAAATTAAGATAAGCAAATGCAAGACAATCCCAAAGACCGATTAGTACTAACAGTATAATATATGATATGACAATTAAGAGACCAGTGCCTTAAGCAAAATGAAATATAAGATAATAATCTAAATACTACTTGTAGTGTGAAATCTTTAAAGCCCATCAATCCAGCTGAAATCAAACATGAGCTAATTACTACTGATTGCTTGTCAATCCTAGACTAGATTGAAGTTACTATTAATTAGAACACCAAATTGAAATGTGATCTAATTACTAGTGACATCCATGGCAATGGATGAAAAATGCCAAAAAATCTATGATTGATTTTAACCCAAAGGAAGTGTGATTTAATCTAAGTTAGGAAACCGATGAATATGACGAAATACAAAAGAAACATGAAAATGACTCGGGAGTAGGGGGGATGTGACACCACCACCTTATTAAGTTGATTAGATCAACCTCTAGAAACGCTTACTGTAGATATGGGCCTCCTCTTGAAAAGGATCATGCTTTAGCTGCCAAGACAAAGAAAGGAAAAGGATTCCCTCAACACAAGGACAATGGTAAGAGACCTCAAAGTAAGTATTTTCATAAATCAAAGGTTAGGTGTATAACTGTAGTCAGTTTGATCATTATGCAAGGGATTGTAAGAAACCACCTAACAAGAATTGGCATAGAAAGAAGTATCATGCTTTAGCTGCTACAGAAGAATAACATCCCCAACAAAAGAAATCAAGGGTTGAGACCAAGGATCAAGATCAAGGAAAAGAATACTACTTGGCTTCAGCACTCAAAGGTTCCATCTCCAACCTATCAGATTCCTGGTGGATAGATAGTGGAGCCACCAAGCATATGACTGGATTCAAGAAGGCCTTGCAGTTTACAAGGACAAGAAGTTCCACAAGAAATTGGAACTTGGAGATGTAAGTACCTGTGCCAATAAAGGAGTTGGTTCAACTCCCATTCAACTTGATTCAAGTACGTTGATTAGTGTTGAGGAAATTTTATATGTTTCTGGTCTAAAGAAGAATGTTATTTCAGTAGCAGTTTTAGAAGACGAGAGATTCTCTGTAGCCTTTTGAGAAGGAAAGACTTTGGTAGGGCCTAAAGGTGGAAATATGAGCTCAGCCATTGTGATTGGAGTCCGTGAAGATGACCTCTATAAGGTCTCAAGACATGTTATTAAAGCTCTATACCCCTGTCAGGATTCAAAGATCAAGAGGGAGCCAATTGTACTCCTCAATCCCAAGCGAAGTCGGGTTGCAGAAAAAGAAAGCAGAGATGTGATATATGGAAAGTAATTCTCAGCTTCAAGGGAAGTCAGTTATAACTTCCAAGTGGATCTATGAGATCATGCATTGTGTTGATATCAAAAGTTGTTTGAAGCTTTCAAAAAATCCTGTATTTGATAACAGGTTAAGAAAAAATCAAGAGGAGTTATCACTATGTCAAGCACATGGTGTAGTATGTTATGTCAAGAAGACAAGTTATCGATGTGTCTAGTGTTGTTGAGAATGTCTCTCTTGCGGAGAGGGAGTGTTAAAAATAGTGCAGCTGTGAGACCCATTCTTTGAGAGGATGGTACCCTGGTCAGTTAACTAGGATTCCTAGTCAGTGAACCAGGAAGAGTAAGTCCCTAGAAGGTACCCTAGGGCCCCCAATAGTCTCCTGGGGTTCTTAATCTGAGACCAAGCAGGTTGATGCCATGGCAAAGTCCCTAGCATGTGGTTAGGGCCTCTATATGCCTCTAAGGTATTTTGGCCTGGGACTTGGCAATTTATTGGTCTGGGACCAAGCAGACCCTGCAGGTTGAGGCAGAGACTTCCTGGTTTAGGACCACGCAGATTCTTGGTCTGGGACCAAGCAATTCCTACAGATACATACCTAGTCAAATAACCAGGTGGATCTTAGTCAGTTGACCAAGATGATGATGTGTGATGTCCTTTTTTCCTAAACGATTATTGTTAGGTTGTTTCTCAAGGGGTTGGCCACCCCTTGATGATGTCACTAGCACTTAACCCTTATGAGCAGTATTGAGGACCAGAGGATCACATCATCCAGCTTGGATTTTTCCTTACACAATGATGATAAAAATATATGGAACACACAGGACAATATACCTTGAGAGAGAAAAGATTAGGTCCTTGGTCTTATGAGTAAAAAGGGTTGTTTCCCCACTTTATGGTACACCTTGATCTTGTGGGTAAGGGGGTTGCCTTCCCACCTTATTGTGACCCCATTAGTTGACTTATGGTCTTTTATCTTCCTATTGGTCCTAGCGCCCTTATTGTTTGTGGTACCATGACCGCCTTTAATATGATGACTTAACCTTATTGTTTTCATTGTTTTGTCTTGTATGACCATTTCACCTTTAGTACCCTATTCTAAGTCAACCTAACTTTATTTTATGTTTATTTTAGTAACCATCCTAAAGCTAGGGATGTCTAAGTGACCCTTCTAGAAGAGTTGTCAAGATTATAAATTAAGTTTATATCTTCATTTTTGAAGGCATCTTGACATGAGAGAAGCTCAGATTTGATCCTTGTTTGTCGGTTTGTGCTTAACCGATGACGCCTAGGGTTACTACTGCCTTGAGTGGATGTTTTGGGTACTTGCTACTTCTATCCCCTTGTGGACTAGGTCGTGACTGATTTTGATGATCTTTAAGCAAGCCGTGACTGTACTAGGCTGATTCATGACCCTTTTGTTGTTGGTTATGTAGGTCGTGTTCATCTCTATGGGTTGCTCTTGGACTGTTAGCTTGGGATTCATCCCTCTAGGGTTGCTAAACCTGATTTGTGACTTTTTCCTAGCTGGACCATGACTATATCTTCCCTATCCTAGTTGGGTCGTGGTTGTGAATGGCCTTCTCTAGCGGGTCGTGATTGTTGTTGTCCCTCTTTAGACTGAATGTGACTGCGTTGACCTCCTCCTAACAGACTGTGACTAGTTTTGGAGCACTTGTGGGCTAGGCATGAATGTGTTGGACTCCTCTTAACAGGTCGCGATTATTTTTGCAGCCCTCTAGGGCTAGGCCGTGAACTGTAATAGTTTTTTTAGTTGGGTCATGGACTGTATAAGCCCTCTAAGGCTAACCTTGGACTATGGTGACTCTTTCTAGTTGGTTCGTGGATTGTTTGACCTTCATTCTGCTAGGTTGTGATTGTTTTGTGACCATTAGAGTTGGATTGTATTCTCCTACTGCTGCAAGACCTGTACCATGATCATCTTTGGGGTTTCCTGTGTAAACTTTGTCCTGCTTACATTCTATAAGGCTGAGGTATGACTGAATCTTGACTGTTGTGGTTGGGGATCAGTATCATTGCTACTATCCTACTGAAATCTTCACTCTTGGTGACTGAGTTATCTTGTTTACGACTGTATCTAACCATAACCTACAGCAATCTAACCTACTCTCTCTCAAGGTATGTCATATGTTCCTTTGTTGACTTGTCCTTATAGTGACAAGATCTGACTTCAAAAGTATCAAGTATAAGGCAGATCCAAACCAGATCTTAACCATCTTTGTTACAATTCATTAGTTGTTGTTTATTAGTTTGCTTTGTATGGTACTATTGTTATTGTTTATGTTTTGTATATTGCAATTGATAAATTGTATCTCAAGGACCAACTTTCACACAGTGACCATGGGAATGTTAGAGTTGAAAGAGATGAAAATTATGTTTTGAATTTATTACAGCAGTATTGTTCTGGATTTATCTTTGTTTTAGTTTTGTTTTATGCATTAAAGTATAAAAATTTTAATTTTCTTATGTCAAACCCTAACCTAACCCAAATTTCAACACTATTACCCTCTAGATTCATTGAAGTGTGCCAAACTAGATATGCCAAAGAGGAGGGGTCTTATTTCATTGTAAAGGCCAATTTTGGGGCTTGTTTATGTAAAAGTGTTAATTTAGCAAGGCTCAAAACCCATGGTCTGGGCATCGCAAGTCCTCTTGGATTTCATGTCAAGGAGTATTGGCTTACTGGCACAGCTGACTGCCTCTTGATGTGGTCAAAGTCCCCTATCATGTTGGGCTTCTCTGCCCATGGGTTGGTGTTCGGTGCTTCTTGGGATGGTTCCATTAGGACACATAGCTTAGGGGCTCCTAGCCACACTTGTTTTTATGTTTTGTTGAGGTGATTGCACGTGTGAAGGTTGTCATACCCGTCTTTACACACATCATTTATGCCCACTTGAACCTATCTTTCTCATGTGTAAACCCTCCTCTTGGCTCAAGCATGCCAAATTGATGATGACATCATCATTTTGAATAGTCCATACCACCTAAAGGAGGAGGACGTTGACGGAAAAAGCACATCGTTGGGGTTAGTTGGAGCATGCCATCCTCCTCCCATGCTCAATGTTTCATCATGTTGCGGCGCTTTGTCATTTTTATCATTATTCTATGTACTATGAGGTTTAGTCCTTGGATTGTGGATGACAAACCCTAAAAAATTCATTTTAAGTCATTTTATGTAGGTTAGCCTAGAGGAGTGAAAACGTGTCTTTTTGAAAAGGGATGTCTTGTCACATATAAATAAGACACTCTTCATTCATTTGTAGCACAAGATCATGAGATCAAATTGTTACGAATATAAATATATAAAAAATAAATAAATAATAAGATTTAAAACTATTAATGAATAAACATAATAATAATAACTATAAAGAGTTGTGACTCTTCAAAAGAGTCTTTATGGCCCTTTTAAGAATATATATACAGGCATTTGTATTTTGTAAATCATCATCTTATCTTATCAACACATTTTTTTACTGGAATATGGACTTATTTCCATCTTTTTACGGATAACTAGTGAGAACAGGAACTGTCCACACCATTTGGTATCAGAGCGATCAGAACCCTTGCCATTATTTACACTTTGTGTAATTTGGCTTTTAGTCATTATTCTAGGGCTTCCCTGAAATTGTGGTTTTTGACCAAAACATTAGGTAAAGAAGACGAAGAAGAAGACGAGCAAAAAGAGTAAAAAAAACAAGTGGTTTTAAAATAAAAACCACAAGAATTAAAAAAAAACGTGGTTTTAAAATAAGAACCACACATGGTTTTTATAAAGTAGGAAGAAAGAAATAAATTATTTGTGGGAGAAAAGCAAAGAAAAAAAAAGAATAAAGAAAACAAATAAAGAAGAAAGAGAGAAAGTAAAACCAACACATGGTTCTCGAAAACCACACATGGTTTTCAAAAAGTGCAAATTATATATATACTACTAATCATGAGCTAAAAGGAGATACAAAAAGGGGATATAAAGTAACCCTAATCACATCCAATTAAAAAAATATCATACTACTATTATCTTAAATAATAGTTATTATTATAGTTCTTTTAAAAACCCTAAGTTTCATCCTTTTTGAAAAAAAAAATTATTAATAATACTATTATTATTATTAAATTAATAATAGTAATAAATATTACTATTTGATAATTGTATCAATTACAATTATTACAATTACTAGTTATAAAAAAGAGAAAAAAAGTTCAAAGGAAGAGTAAAGTATTGAAGAATGTAGTATAATATATAAGACAAAAGTCGTAATAAGGCATAAGTTTTTCATCAATCTTCCTTCTAAGGCATCTTAAAATGAAGACATTACATCTTAGAAGGAAGATTAATTAAGGCATCTTAGAATGAAGACATTGTAAGCCCTAGACTGAGTCTGGGCATGTGTGTGGCACTTTGACCCTTGATCTATGGGCTTGGTGTGCTTCTCCAAGGATTAGCTACCCTTGGTTAAGTTACCCTAGTACCAGATCTAGGTGTCACATAGTGTGTGAGATAAAAGCATTAATAACTCTCTTAGTTTATGATGATGTACTTTTGAAATAAAAAAGAACCACAGGTAATGACCATAGGGGCACTTGGTAAAAGGCCAAAGTCAAAAGTCAAAAGAAATAAAGACTTTTTGTACCACAGGAAAAGGACCATAGGTGGAAGACAAAATTAAATAAGGACTTCTTATAAAAGTCAAAGGAAAAAAATAAAAGTACCTTTTTGGTAAAAGTGAAGTCAAATTAGGAAAATAATAAAAATATTATTATTTTTATCTTTCCTAATCTTATCCACCTAAAAGGACCACAAATGGAAAACAAAATTAAATAAGGACTTCTTATAAAAGTCAAAGGAAAAAAATAAAAGTACCTTTTTAGTAAAAGTAAAAGTGAAATTAGGAAAAGAATGAAAATATTATTATTTTTATTTTTCCTAATCTTGTCCACTTACAGGTGAACCTTTGCTATAAAAGAAGATCAAGCCTTCTCATTTGTCACACACACTTTTGCTGTCACAGGTGAAGAAGACTATCTTATGTTCAAACCCTCAGCTAGGGTTTTATCAGCAAAGTCCATCTTCAGCATTTTTGCACAGCGATCTTTATCATTCCATTTTTTGGGCAATTTTCAGTAGTCTGATATTTTCGGGCAGTTTTCAGCAGTCTGATATTTTTGGGCAGTTTTCAGCAGTCTGATATTTTCGGGCAGTTTTCAAATAGTCTGATATTTTCGGGCAGTTTTCAGCAGTCTGATATTTTTGGGCAGTTTTCAGACGGTCTGATATTTTCGGGCAATTTTCAGCAGTCTCATATTTTTTGGGCAGTTTTCAGACAGTCTGATATTTTCGGGCAAGTTTCAGCAATCTTATATTTTCAGGCAGTTTTCAGTAGTCTGATATTTTTGGCCAGTCTAATATTTTCGGGCAGTTTTCAGCAGTTTGATATTTTCACACAGTTTTCAGCAGTTTGATATTTTCACGCAGTTTTCAGCAGTTTGATATTTGCAGGCAGGAGAAAGAAAATCTCAGTTTTTCTAAGAAAGCCCTAAATTGGTAATTTTCCGTAATTCTGGAAATTGTGGGTAAAAATATCAGTCTAATTTTTACTGATGAACTTCACAGTTACTATGGTCAAAATCCAGATCTGGATTTGAGGAACTTTTTGAAGAATTTCTTAAGCCATCTCGTTTACGAGATGAGCTATTAATGCTTTTGGGGTTTTTGTCCTTTGAAGGTTTCCTCAGTGAAAAATATTGTGTCCATGTGTGTTGGTGTGATGAATGTGTTTTTACTGCACTGCTGATCTATTTATGTTTATCTGCAAATTTAAAAATTTTATGCTAATGCTGAAAATTCAACAGATAAGTGTGACAACACAAAAATTTAGGGCCAAGCCCAGGGCAAAACCTCACCAGAAGAAAACCCAGAGAAAGAGTTTTATTTATGAGAGAAATCAGAAATTCAACAACTTAGAACTTCTTCAACAACATCAAAACAATTTCATAAACCCTCATCTATAAATCTGCATTGAAAAATGTGCCAAAATACTCACAGTCAATCCATGCGGGCAAACTGTACACAATAGTTTTCTCGAGATTCGTGCCAAGTACGGACTGTACGAATTCTGCCTAGCATTAAATGCAAAAAAAAATTGTCTCAAAATTCGTGCCTGCAATTTGCCTCAAATTTTGTGCATGTACAGTCTGCAATAATGACTTACAGTTTGGTAGTACGGTCCAATGAATGCTACAGACTTCTTGGGAATCATGCCTTCAGTTTGATGATCAGTCTCTCTCTCATAAATCAAAAATTTCTTTCAATAAATTTATTTCTCTCTCTCTTGTCTTCTTCTTCTGATGTGATGTCTCTCACTTTTCCCTAGACATTCTTTTATACTTTATCTAACCTAAACTAACCCTAACTAACTCAACCAACTTAATCAAAGGATAAGATTAGCTTTATCTGAAGACTCTCATTTAATGCACATATTCACTTTATTAAATACATTAAATGCACTTTTTGGGTCCCACAACTTAAAGTCACTTTAAGTTTATAAAGTACAAAAGTCACTTTAATAATATAAAACACACTTTACATTAAAAAGTTCACTAGGAAAAATACAATTTATGTCCCCCCCATGTGACATCAAAATCATGGGAAAGGGCCAACTGAGTTATAAAAACTAACAATAAGCTCGTGGGGATTATCTTATGGCCATCCCACGTGGAGACTGTTCATCATCTCAGTTCACATGTCGGCCTGTGGTGTTTTATCTCCCTTCACATCGGCGCGTGGAATGTAGCATGCGGCCTTCAAATTCGGTTTAAGCAATACAGTTCGTACTTCCCAGACATCATCCACAGTCATTTCGAGAGAGCTCTGCTGCAATCTAGACCTGCTCCGACGTCCTATACCGTTTATCCTCCATCGTGTGGTCTGTGTGATGGATTACGCCAGAATCCTGGAATTTATGAGCTTCAAGGTGGATTTAATAGTAGATGGCCCGACAGTTAGAGATGTTTGCAATTTTGATTTCACTGTAGACTGTTGGTTGCAAAAAGGAAGTTTGTCTATTGTTCTATGGTTAAGAAACTCCTCTGATCTCATGGCCTCCTCCGAGTCGACCGCTTCTTACGATCCTTCTCTTTCATTTGTTGTCGTTCTCGGGGAAATTTGAAGGAAACTCAAAAGACGAAAGCAATACCTGTAGCGTATGGATGTTGAGGGGGGAAGGCGTTTGGAAATCGTGGATCGAGATTTAACTCAGCTTCGCGAAGAATTTGCGGAATCTCTGTCTCAAACTGAACGTGCAATGACGACGATGCTGGCAAAGCTGGAAGTTCGATTTGAAAAGTTGGAACTACAAGTAGCAAGGATAGCAATGGAGAAAGGAGCAAGCGCTGCAACCCAAAGACCGTCAACTCAGAACCGCAGTTGTCAAGGAAGGTAAATTAGGATCCCCCTCTGGGTTTTTAATTTCTATAACATTTTGATATATTTGTGTAAGGGTGGCACTTTAGAACTAACTCTCCTAAGCCAGCTAAATATGTTGATGAAATTGTCATTGATGCCAACATGGACTTGCAGTGGCCCCACAGGATGTCATTGATGCCACCAAGTCCCACCTGCAGTGCCTTGACCCCTTACAGAGTGGGTTTTGACCTTGCAGTGCCTTAGATCCTAAACAGAGTGGGTTTGTTCCTTGAAGCACCTTGTACTTGGTTGACAAGGTGCATGTACCCACAAGCTTGGATCTTGATGCCACCACCTTGCTGAAGATGTTGAAGACCCTAGAGATGGTCCTGAAGACCTTCCAGAAGTTGGAGAATCCCTAGATGGGTTGAAGAAGCATTAATGACCCATTCTGTGGTCATTCATGCTCTGATGGTGTTATGGTACCATAAGAGAAGGTCTGGCAACCCCACAGGTGATGTCATGATGGATCTTGACCCATAGAGGTCCTCTTGTGCGGTTGAGGTGGTTGACGAAGCCCATGAAGCCTCTTGCATGTTGAAGAAGCCTTTGGAACACCAAATGGGCCAAATAACCCATTCTGTGGTCATTTGTGGTTTGCATGGTTAATTATGGTCTTGATGTCATGTGCATACCCTTGGTTTAATGGTCCTTGTACCCTTGAAGGAATGGTGAAGATGATGTGGCCCATTTGTGTGTTGATGGGGTCATGAAACCCTTGGATATGGTCATATGTTGATTGGGGTCCCACACACATAAAGTTGATGGCCATACATGTCATGGTTGAAGCCCTTGTGATGTGGATCACACCCTTGCTTGTGGTGAAATTGATGGCATGTGGTCAACCTTACAACAAACCCTAAGGTTGACTATTAAGATATTTATGGCTTGAAGACAATCCCTAAAACCCCATCAAATGACTTTAAAATGATCCAAGCCGCTTGAAGTATAAAGTGGTCAAACACTTAAAAGTCGGCCAGCCTAATTCCTCCAACGTTGACCATTCCTTTAATTAAAATAAAGAAATAAAATTTTGTTTATTTTAAATACAAGTCGGCCCCAAAATCATGGTGGAAAATGAGTATAAATACCCCACCAAGTTTCATTATTTTGTAGTGCAAATTCGGATGAGGAAGATCCACTCTGAAATTTGGTGGTTTGACTGAGGTAAATTTCGGAGGAGCAATGATAGCACCAGAGGAGCAACCCGAATTTCAGTGACTGAGATTTTTTCCAGAGTCCTGAATTTGCAGCAATCTAGTATTTTCGTGGGGTTTGCGGCAGCAGTCCGAATTTACAGCAGTTAAAGGAGCAACACCCGAACTTTTGCAGCAGAGAAGCTTTGTCTTGCTACCAGTCTTTTGCCTCTCGGTGGTGACTGTTTGCAGCAGTCTTTTCTCCCTTTTTGGAGCAGCAGTCAATGTTGGATTTTATTCTTATCACCAGCATATGCTCAGTATGTCTCGGTGGTAGCAATGAGAAGACCCAAAGTTTGCAGCATCCTAATATTTGAATTTTCTTCTCTTGAACAGTCTCGAAGTTTACCTGAGCATGCACAGACCCATCCTTGATGACAGTCCCGATTTTGGAGGCCTTCCTCTCACACAATCCTGAAATTGCAATCCATTTTTGTGTGGCCCCTTTTTTATGGTTACTACTGTAGTTGGAACAGTTCACCATACACAGTCCACCATACCCAAGCTCTGAAGGGTGTAAAGTGCAGCAAACACATAAAAATTGCAACTGAGGTCACGGTGAACTGAGGACATATGTAGGAGTGGACTGAGGCTGCTCAGGTTCGAAAGTTGCAGGCCTAAAATAGTCTGAAATGTTGCAGACTGAGACAACTCAGAATTGTCCAAAACAAAAAAAAGGTCAACATATAGCTCAGTTTTACACAGTCAATGCATGAAGGGTTTATGATGGTTTGACTATTTTCTTTAAGGCAACCATTTGAAGTTTGATCAAGACATTGTCTTGACAGGTATGATAATGTATACATAGTTCAAGGTCAAGGTATGTATGCTATCCTACAAACTATTGATGATGATGATGTGTACTTAACACATACACAGTCAAGACCTGAAAGTGATTTACAGTAGTGAAGAATGCAATGGTGTATGAACAGTCATGTATGATGTTGATGATTGTTGTACTGCCTATGAACATATACAGTATGATGATGGTAAGTATGCACAATATGTACACACAGTGAAGATCTTCTACAGTGATATGAAACTGTATAAGCAAGCTATGATGATATGATACTGAACACTGTGATGATATATGATGCATACATAGCTAAGTATAGAATGGTGTGTGTACAGTACACTAAGACAATGATTAGATGATGTACTAAATAATGATGATGGTGCATACATAAACCAGATATTCTATACACTACTAGATGATGATAATGGTGAAAACCATATGATGATGCAAACCCTATGATGATGTTCTAGACCTTGATGGTGATTCTAGTATCTTGATGACATGTTCAGTTTGACATACCTTGTTTGATGATGAGGACATACGTTGTGCATTTGATGATGAACTTCTAGATTGAATATCCTATGATGATGATGTTGCATACTATGATGTCGAGGTACACCCTATATGATGAATACACAGCCTAAACCTTGATGATGATCAGACCTTGATGATGTTTAGAACTTTATGTTTGATGACTTGACAAGCAGTGTTGAAGAGCAGACAGTGCTTGTGATGAACAGATTGATATGATGTGTATGTACAGCAGTAAGAAAGGATGATTGTATGATGCTGGCAACAATTTGATGGACAGAATGATGTATTCGTTGTTATGGTCAGAATGATATGCCTGTAGATATGGACAGAATGATGATGAACAACTGATGATAGGACTGAGACAGTATGTTGATGCTGATTGAAGAGGTGCTAGAGATAAGTGTTGGTGTGATGTGACAGTGATAAAAATGTGTTGAGACAGTAAGCTTAAATTGTAAATGCAAGCTTGACTTGCATCTGAGGTTAGGATACCTCAAACCCTCCTTAGCAAGGTCTAAGAAAACCAGGCAGGGTCCTGGATGAAGAGTAGGTGCTCTTTGTATCAGTCGGTGCTGATTTTACCTCACGGTTGTTGCCGGTCCAAAACTAATACAAAAAGATTACAAAATTATATGGTGTTGTGTTCTTTTGTGTTATGGTTCTTGATGATTCAAATGCTTATGATATGTGAATGATGAAGTGAAAGATGTTTATGAAATGATTATGAAATTGGTAGAATACTAGAATGATGAATTGGTAGTTAATTGTGACAAGTTAAGAAAAGTTTTAAAATTGGCTTTACACTGATTCACCCCCCCTCTCAGTGTCCAATAAAATACTTTTATGTCTTCTAGTAGTTGTCTTCACTTAGCAATTTTGAATTTTGTAGATCTTTTTACAGTGGTTATACCACTGAACGATTAATATAAACTCTACCCGTCTACTGCATGCTACCCCTTGTAGATCCATCTGGATCCCGCCACCTTTTTACCTTGTGGCCTCGGCACAACCTCCCATACCTGATTCTTCATGATTGAGTCATACTCCTCAACCATGGCCTCTTGCCACACGTCCTGTTGTGCAACCTCCTCAAAACTGGAAGGTTCGGAGTTAATCAACTCCGTCATCAATGCCATATAACTATGTCTCTCTGGTGATTTGCTTCGCCTCATGGAGATCTGTGGAAGATTCACCTGCCTGGAATCCTGAACTATGGACCTAAACCACTTAGGCCTTGGCTTAGTGTTTACCTGTTGCGGCTGCTGGATATCTGTCTCCTGCAGCGGCTCATCCTCCAAGTCAATGACTGAAGGATCCTGTCCACCTGACTCCCACTGATTACCAGAACCTATGCCCTGTGTATGTACCTGTACCTGTACCTCTGGTTACTCCAACTTGACCCCCAAGACCTGTGTTGGTTGCTCCTCTGTTGGTAAGTCCATAGATCTCTGTAAGGACCTGTCCTCATCAAACTGGACATCCCTACTCACCATGATCCTCTTACAAGAAGGAATATAAATTTTGTATGGCATCGAGGTCTCGTTGTAACCAACAATTAACCCCCTCTCTCCAGAAGGGTCCAGCTTCTTCCTAGTGTGAACATGAATGTGACAATAGCAGACACTCCCAAATATGCGCAAGTGGCTCACATCTGGTCTAGTTCCTGTGAAGACTTCCTCGGGTGTCTGAAAGTTTTGAGAACCCCAACCCGGTTTCAAGCTTGTTTGCTTCTCTGCATATCTTAATGCCCAAACCCTTCTATGCACAATTTTTTATCAAAATTTGACGGAACTGAAACACATGGAATTCTTTTTCAAATTAAACAATTCAGAAATTTTCTTTTCAAGCAAAAATTCCAAACTCAAAAATTTTAAATCAGCCAAACACACATGAAAATAACACTGATGTTTTTTACCAATGGTCCAGGATAAAACCCCCAAGGGAAAACCTATTTATGAGAGAGAGACTTATTATTTCTTCAAGTAAAATACAGAAATCAACAACAATACTTACTGAAATTTCTTCTCGAAATTCGTTCCCTTTAATGTTGCTTTTCTCCTTGATTTCTGTCAACTTCACCTCGAAAAACGTTCCCAAATTTTGTTGTATAGACATAAATTATTTTTTTGTACTTGCCTCGTAAAACGTGTCCAGATCGTACTGCCTCGAAATCTGTGTTGAATCTGTACTATACGGTTTTTTCTGGAAAACAGTGCAGATCGTATTGTACGGTCAACTCGAAATTTGTGCAAACCGTACACTGTACAGACACCTCAAAAACTGTGCAGAATCTGTACTGTACATATTTTCTCGATTTATGTGTAGACCGTACTGAATGGTCACCTCGATTTTTGTGCAAAATTTTCACCTCCGAATTTGTGCCCTCTCTGTTCTCAAGTCTTCTCAAATTTTGTGCCCAAATTTGTCTTCTGATTCTCTCTCCTGCTGGTTCAAAATCACTTCAAACCCTTGTTTGCTCTTCTTCTTCCTCTCTCCAAAATTCTCTTTGAAGAGTGAATAATGAGATGGATTTGCCTTGCCCTAGTCCCTTTTTGTTCATGGCAACTTCCTCTTCAATCTAATGGTCAAGATTAGATTAGATGAAGGATTCACATTAAATGCTCCATTAATTAATTAATAAATGACATTTAGTGCACCACGTCATTTAATAAAGTGAGAACAACCCCTTTTAATTTAATCACTCACTCAACTTTATTTTAAATATGAACTTAGGAAAACCATGACTTTCGCCTTTTTAATGAAGTCACTTTAAAAACATAAAGTACATCACACTTCATTAAATGCAAATGACTAGGGCTCACCATTTAAAGTGTCCTTATCCACCCCAAGGCAAGTCTAGGTGGACAAACACTTCCTAGGTAACTTTTCAGCACTCCCTCTTATAGAGGAAGGTGTTTTTCACCACTCCCAACTTATCTCTGAAGTAGACATGTTTCCCTCTATCCAAATCCTTCGTGAGAATGTCAACCACTTGCTCATCTGTAGAAACATACTGCAACTGTACAGCCCCTCTCTGAACATAGTCTCTGATAAATGATATCTGATCTCTATATGCTTCGACATGTCATGAAATACGGGATTCTCAGAGAGCTTCATGTAACTTTGATTATCACAATGTATAACTGTAGGACTCAGCTCCTGACCAAATAAGTCCACCATCAGCTTGCGAAGCCACAAAGCCTCACAACTAGCCTGATTGGCTGCCATAACAAGTTTAAACGATACACTCAAAGTAGCTTCAACCAAAACTACTCCAAGAGGAATCCTCCCCAATCAGCAAATACGAGAACTTCAAGATATACACCTCCACATGTAAGGGAGGGAGCAAAACCCAGCTTAGAAGCCCAAAGGATGAAGGAAGGAAAGTGCAAATATTGTGGAGAGAAATGGGATCCTAAGCATAGATGTTTGCAAAGAAGCAACCCCCAAAAGGCATATGCTTGCGAAGCCGAAGAAGAAGAAAAAGACTCGAAAAGTGAAGAGTCAAGTGAGGAGGATACAAGAAACCAGCATGACTGCCACTTAGAACTAGAACATGATACACCAAATATTTTATTAGCCGCCATTACAGGGATATCCCAACCACAAACATTGAAGCTAAAGGGACATGTCAAAAACAACAATGTCTTGATTCTCATAGACACCAACAGCACCCATAACTTTATTAATGTTAATCTTGCTAAGATATTAAACTTATTCATTTTCCCAATGCCTAACATGAAGGTTATGGTAGCAGATGGCAAGAAGATTGAAAATATGGGAAAATGTCACAAGGTTAAATTACAAATGCATTTCTATAATCTAGAATCCGACTTCTTTGTTGTACCTCTCGGAGTAGTAGACGTTGTATTGGGAATCCAATGGTTGCAAACATTGGGTACTTACTCCGCTAACCATCAAGAGCACTTCATCAAGTTCAAATGGCTACGAAAAAAGCACAAATTGTATGGGTTCCAACCACCCCATATTCAATTGGTTACATCACATCAGATGGAAAGGCTTAATTCAAAAAGGAGCACCTGCTTACTTAATTCAATGTCAAGAGATGGAGTTGTTAACATGTGAGGGAGAGGACTTCCAACCACCAGAGATACAAGAGCTAATCCAAAAACACCACAAGGTGTTCTAAGAGCTTCCAATGGACCTCCCAGCAAACATGAAGATTGAGCACTTGATTGAGATAGAACCAGCGGCAAAACCTATCAATATCAAACCATACAGATATCCCCATCACCATAAAACAAAGATCGAAAGGTTGACCCAAGATTTGTTAAAATGTGGAGTCATTTCAAAGAGCAGAAGCCCTTATGGAGCTCCAGTAGTGCTAGTTCGAAAGAAGGATGGACCTTTCAGGTTGTGCATAGATTACAGAGGAGTCAACAAGGTAACAATTAAGAATAAATTCCCTATCCCATTCATCGATGAGATGATGGATGAACTTCATGGAGCTAAGTACTTCTCGAAATTAGACTTGAGATCGGGATATTACCAATGTTCCCCCAAGGTTCCGGGCCGGCGGGACGCGGGTTCCAGGAGACGCACATTCGGGACGTGTGGAGACCACCCCCAAATTTTAGAGAAATTCAGCAGGGACGGCGGGACGCGATAGTCATACAAATTTTAAAAATATTAAAAATATGAAAAATATAAATCCC
The DNA here is from genome assembly GCA_001517045.1 of Pseudotsuga menziesii. Lineage (NCBI taxonomy): Eukaryota > Viridiplantae > Streptophyta > Pinopsida > Pinales > Pinaceae > Pseudotsuga > Pseudotsuga menziesii. The sequence continues at coordinate 194,992 of LPNX010815069.1, read as the reverse complement.
AACAATAACAAACATTCATCATTCTAGAATCTGCAACCATGCAATGTAAATGCAAAATTCAAAGTTCAAACACATTACAGGTTTCATCAAGATTATCATTATATTAATAATAATTTATAAATCTATTATGTATCAATATAAATCTATGACTAACATGCACATCATATTTGATAATCTTCAGATTTGACTTTTAAGTTTTAAAGTTTCGAGTGATTGAAAATGAATCAATGATACTAGAATCTAGATAGTATGATACTGCACATCAACAAAATAATTAAAGTTTTAATTTTTAATTTGAAACAGACATTGCAAATTGCAATAAATTTAAAATGACTGAACTAGTAAACACTTAACAATAAACAATAACACTAAAGGTCAAAGACATTGAAATACTAAATACTAAAATAGCAAATTAAGATTGCTCAAAAATAGGAAAGAGTCAAAGACTTAGTCATCGGTATGAATAATAACTATAGTCTATAAATAGAGTCCAAGCTATAATGAATTATTTAAATTTTTTAAACTTTTTTATTTTTAGTTTTTTATTTTTTTTAATGTTTAAAAACTTTATAAATAATTTAACTTTATAAATAATATATAAATATTAAATAATATCAGTTATATAATATAAGTATAATAAGTTTATAAAATTTATAATTTTAATGAATTATTTAAATTTTTTAACTTTTTTTTTTAAATTAAGAAAAAAAATTAAAAAAAATCGAAAATATCCTTAGGAAGTTTCGGCGAAGTTTCGGAGTTTCGGAGTTTCGCCACCCACCGAAACGTTTCGGCCTGCGTCCCCCCACGTCTCGCCAAAATGGGGACGTCCCGAAACGTTTCGGGTGGAGTTTCGGAGTCCCCGGGACGCCCGAAACGCATCCCCAACCCTCCGGGGCACGTCCCCGTGTAACACTAGATATTACCAAATCAGGGTTAGATTAGAAGACGTAGCCAAAACCGCCTTCTGTACTCATCAGGGCCATTATGAGTTCAAGCTAATGCCTTTCGGGTTAACTAACACTCCAGCCACGTTCCATGTTGTAATGAACGAATTGTTCCAACCATATTTGCGAAAGTTTGTATTAGTATTTTTTGATGATATCCTCATATATAGAAAAACTTGGAGAGAGCATGTCTGACACTTAGACCTAGTACTAACCATCTTAGAAGAACATCAATTTTTTGCAAAAATGTCAAAATGCACCTTTGAAAAAGAGGAAGTGGACTATCTTGGCCATATAATATTGAAAGGAGTCAAAGTCGATCCCAATAAGATCAAGGCAATCACCGATTGGCCCAAACCAGACAACATCTCGAAATTAAGAGGGCTTCTAGGCTTAACAAGGTACTATCAAAGATATGTGAAGAATTATGCCCATAAAACGACCCCTCTAACATATTTATTAAAGAAAAATGTATTTTGATGGAATGACGAAGTCGAAAAATGTTTTGAAGCATTAAAAAACATTATGTCATCAACGCCAGTATTAGCAACCCCGAATTTCACAAAACCCTTTGTAGTTGAGTGCGATGCTTCAGGATTCGTGATAGTAGCAGTCTTGATGCAAGAAATTCATCCAACACAATTTGAAAGCAGGAAGCTCAATAAGAGAGAGTTTGAAATCCACGTATGATAAGGAAATGCTTGCGATTATACACGCTATATCAAAATGGTGACAATACCTCCTAGGAAGCAAAATCTTGATAAGAAAAGACCACAATAGTCTTCAATATCTCTTACAACAACAAGCATTGCCAATTGAACAACATAAATGGATAAAAAAAATTGCTACATTTGACATGGAGATACTACATAAGCGAGGAAAGGACAATGTAGTTGTTGATGCCCTTCCAAACTGGTTGGATGAAGAGGTCAAGGCTTATGCAATCTCAATCACAGTTCCAGACTGGTTGGATAAAATCCGAGGAGAATATGCCAAGGACCCAGACACCTGTGCCTTAATTAATGATCCTAATCAAGGTCCAAGATTCGAATGGAGGAATGGCATCCTTTGGTATAAAGTAAGGATCTACTTAATCCCCACATATAGGTTTAAGACCAAGGTGTTGATAGAATCTCATGATTCCCTAGTCGCAGGACATGTAGGTTTTTTCAAAACTTACTATAATGCCAAGCAATCCTTCTACTGGAAGGGGATGTATAAAGACATTCAAAAGTATGTAGCCAAGTGTGAAACTTGTCAAAGAGACAAAAGCGAAAATGTCGTGACTCCAGGGCTACTCCACCCGCTTCAAATTCTAACCCAGATGTGAGAGGAAATCTCCATGGATTTCAATGAAGGGTTACCCATATCTGAAGGCAAGGAAAAAATCTTCGTGGTAGTGGATCGATTAACTAAATATGCCCACTTTATGGTTATTAAGAAAATTGATTCCGCTAAACAAATCGTTTAAGTATTCTATAAAAGTGTTTATAAATTACATGGATTTCCAAAAATCGTCGTTAGTGACAGAGATGCCAAATTCAAAAGCAATTTTTGGAAGGAATTCTGCAAACAAGTTGGGATCACTCTTAACATGAGCTCATCCTATCATGCCCAAACGGATGGACAAACGGAAGTTGTTAACAATTGTTTGGAAGCATATCTTCGTAGTTTCGTCACTGACAAGCAAATTAAGTGTGTATGGTGGTGACATCTTGCGGGATGGTGGTATAACTCCACCTATCATATGTCCGCCAAAATGACACATTTTCAAGCATTGTATGGTTATGAGCCTCCCAGATGGAAGTAAATCGCTCAGAGTGAGGCAGAAGTAACAGCAGTGAAAAATCAACTTGAAGAAAATCAAAGAGTAATGCACGTACTCAAGGATAATTTAACTATGGCACAAAATCGTATGAAACAACAAGCAGATCAACATAAAACGGAAAGAGAGTTTGAAATAACAGATTGGGTATTTGTAAGACTTCAACCATACAAGCAATTGTCTCTCAAGCAGCAAGGAAAGAATAAATTAGCCCCCAAGTTTTATGGACCATATCAAATTATCCGAAAGATTAGCTTAGTAGCATATAAATTGAAGTTACCATACAAGAGTCGAATTCACAATGTTTTTCATGTTTCGAATCTCAAAAAACTATTGGGTCAACAACAATATGCTCAGACGACACTTCCTACCTTAGCTAAAGAAAGGAAACATGTATTAGAACCCGAGGCCATCATCAACATCAAAGAAAAAAGATTATGTTCCTATATCATCAAAGAATACCTTATTAAGTGGAAGAGTTGTCCAGAAGAAGATGCTTCATGGGAAACCGAGAAGTTCCTTCAGCAATATCCAGCATTGCCCTGCTTTGAGGACAAAGCATCTTTAAAGAAGGGGGCAATGTTATATACATAAAATAATACATAGATATAATGATTAAATTATAAAATATAAATAAATAATAATAGATAATAAATATATATAAATAGCCAAATTATATTTTTATTATTTTGAACAATTGTGACTTTACGAACAGTCACTTAAAGGCTTATATAAGCCTAAGACCTTTCGTAAATTTCACATATAAGAAAATTATTAATAAATACTTTTCTCATATCTCGTGTAATATTTTTTCTCTGCTTCAAGGTTCACACTGGATGATGTGATCCTTAGGTCATCCTAACTGCTCCTAAAGGTCAAGTACTAGTGACTTCATCATAGGGTGGCCAGTCCCTTAATGAAACAAGCTAGCTCAACCATCTAGGAAAGGAGGGCATCACACATCATCATCTTGGTTAACTGACCAAGATCCACCTGGTTAACTAACCATGAATACACCTGTAGAACCTACTTGGTCCTAGACCAAGAATCTACCTGGTCCTAGACCAAGATGTGTCTGTCTCTACCTGCAGTATCTGCTTGGTCCTTATGACCAATAAATTGTATGGTCCCTGACCAGAATGCCCTAGAGACAGATACGGTCCCTAGCCACATGCTAGGGACTTTTCCATGGCTCTAACCTGCTTGGTCCCAAACCAAGAACCCCAATAGACTATTGGGGGGCCTAGTGTACTGCTAGGGGCTTACACTGCTTGGTTAACTGCCTAGGATCCCTAGTTAATTGACAAGGGTGCCATCCTCCCAGAGAATGGCTCTCGTAGTTGCATTATCTTTAACACTCCCTCTCAGCAAAAGAGACATTCTCAACAACACTAAGCTTGTCTCGAAAGTACCCAAACTTCATCGTGGACAAAGGATTAGTCAATACATGGGTAATCCGTCTATCTGATAAAACATACTGCACCATGTCCCTGACATAGTGATATCTCTTGTCGATGTGTTTCGACCTGTCATAGAGTACAGGATTTTTTGAGAGCTTCAAACAACTCTAGGTATCAGCAAAAAACTTGATCTCATAGATCCACTAGTGACAACTGACTTCCCTTGTTGATTGAGAACGACTTTCCACATGACATTTTCCATTATTAACTAGAGTTCTTCTATCATAGCATCTTTCCAAACTTGTTGTTTGGTTGCTTCCTCATAAGTAGAGGATTTTGAATCAGTGACGTAGCTCACACTGGAGCATCCTTGAAGCCTCTCAAAAGGATTCTTAACTGAAGGCTTCCTGGTCTCCTCCCTCTACTCATTTGTAAGAGATGACTCATGGACTGGGCTCACTTCCATGTCTATATTACTGAGAGGCTCTCTAAAGTGACGAGAAACATCTTTTTCATGAAATGTCACATCTGTACTCTTCTTTTCAGTTGGGGATTGAATAGCACAATTGGCTCCCACTTGATCTCAAAGCTTACAAGTTGTTCCTCTCCACTAAGGAACAAGTCATCAATATCTGTTAGGTTCTCTTTTGTTAGCATAAGACTTGGTTGACTCTATCATGCCGACACTTAGAAGAATGAACATCTAGAATAATTGATCCCGCATCTTGTGGGGCCTCTTACTCCCTTTGTATCTGAGCACTCAGCTACCTCTGGAGTTGTGCATCTAACTCTGAACATAAACAGGATTTGCAGACTTCATCACTTGTCTTCCTCCTCTTGTGGATCTTTCCTACAAGTTAAATTTAGTCTGATAGTCAACAATAACCAAACTTTAATGCATTACCAATTTCCCATAATGACATAGTCTTAGCATCCATCCAGCTACCAAGCAGTTATTTAGATGCCATCAAGAGTATAAAATCAGTCACACATATATGTCATAAAAAATTGTTTCACCATGACAATTTAAAGAATCAAACGAGTTGGGATAGAAAGTCCTCCCTCTTAATATTTTCCCTTATGTGGAAGTCACAGTGTGTATCTTGATCTTGTCATCGTATTGGACATGCACTTCTTAAGTGTGCATAGGCATCATCATCATATCATCCCCATGCATCATCACACATTCATTAGTAAAATCTTTGTGAGACCATAACTCTAGATATGAAAAACATATGGTCATGATTATTTCATACATAGATGAGCTACTAAACTTATTTTTACTTGCCAATGAACTCTTAATAAAAATTATAAATGAAGAAGCTCTACACAACTTTTATCTTCTTCTAGTTTGCTAACAGATTAAATTTTGGGTTCTATTTCTTTTCATAGCATTGGAGCAGAGCAAATCAGCCCTCACAGATCATTTTAAGAAAGATTCAAGGTTATGTCAACATTGTTCTAGCCCTTACCTTATTATCTATGTAGACTCTATTAAGCTACAAAAACAGAGTTAGCTACAAACCCTAAGCTCTGATACCATGTTAAATTTTTAGGGATTTTTAATAAAATAAGAAAAATTGTTCTTTAATGCAAATTTAAATTACAAAAGTAATACTTAAGTAAAAGTACAGCAGTAGTAAACGTCTAGCCAATACAAGATATAAGTTTCATCTCTTTCAACTTTAACACTCACCAAGGATCATTGTGTTAAAGTTAGGGTTTGAAACAAAATATAAACAATAAAACAATACTACTGAAATAAAAACATGAACAATAGGACAGCAGTAAATAAATCTAACAAACAAACAAATAGATCTGATAACTTACTTGATGAGTTGGACCTTCCTTGTACTCAAAATTTACTTTCAGATCAGATTTTGTCTCTTAGAGACAAGTTAATAAATGGAACAAGTAACTAACCCTTACCTGAGGATAATCACATACCTGAGAGAGAGAGAGAGAGAGAGAGAATTGTTGTAGAATAAGGTTAGACAAGTACAGTAGAAGGTACATCAATCAAGACATCCAAGATCAACATCAAGACGTTAACCAAGACAACCAACAAGTGTCCAACGATGGAGGGCATCCTTCAAGGAAACCTTAGCAAAATAACAAAGCACAAATAGACCAAAAATAGACTAGTGGCATTCACATAACAGTCCACACAGGCAGCGGCCCACTCAAAGAGCCCACACACATGCAGTGGCCCACTCAAACATCGCACACACATGCAGCGGCCCACTCAAGCAACCCAACACAGGCAACGACCCACTTAAACAGCCCACATACAGGCAGTGGCCTACCCTAACAGCCCAACACAGGCAGCGGCCCACTTAGACAGCCCAACACATGCAACGACCCACTCAAATAGCCCAACACATGCAATAACCTACTCAAATAGCCCAACACAGGCAGTGTCCTACACAAAACTTTCCAACACAGGCAACGTCCCACTCAAAAAGCCCAACACAGGCAGCGACCTACACAAACAGCCCAACACAGGCAGCGGCCTACACAAACAGCCCTCGACACCCCTTCCAACAGCTAACAGCAGTAGCACCCTCACAATGAGCAACGGTACCCTCACAAGGAGCAGTGGTACCCTCAATGGGGTATGGTTTCCTCAAACAAATAGAAGCACCCTCAAACAAGATACGACAACCTGAAAAACACACTACAGCAACTTCAAAACATAGTATGGCTCACACGTGTGGAGGAGGGAGAAGCACACAGTTGTTGGAAGCCAAAAACAAGAGAGCGCTCAAGCAAGAGAAGTATGGAAACCCTAGACGTCACCCAAATAAGCATGCATCAAACCCTAGATCAGACATAAGCAATCAGATCTCAGATCTCACCTTCAAAACACATTCATAATGAATGCTTAGGCTTGAATTTATAACCTTTAAGGACTCCTAGAAGGTTCTACCTTCTAATCCTTCATTGACATTAGGGTTACTCTACAAAGGTCAAGACGTCATACTATTAAGAAGGGTTATCAAATATAAAATATAAATTAAGGTTAAGACATCATAACAAAGAGTTAAGGTACCACACTCAAAAGGGGGCGCTAGCATAACAAGGGAGAGGTCAACAGAAGACCAAACCAAACACAATGCTAACCACAAGTCAACAAGAGGTGTCACAACAAAGTGGGAAGGCAACCCTTTTACCCACGAGACCAAAGGTGTAACAACAAGGTGGAAAGACAACCCTTTTATCTCTCTCTCTCAATGTATGTGGTCCACAGGTGTCCCATAATAACTGGAAGTTTTATCATCACCATATAAGGAAGGTTCACACTAGATGATGTGATCCTTTGGTCCTCCTGACTGCTCCTAAAGGTCAAGTACTAGTGACTTCATCAAGGGGTGGCCAATCCCTTAATGAAACAACCTAGCACAACCATTTAGAAGAGGAGGGCATCACACATCATCATCTTTGTTAACTGACCAAGATCCACCTAGTTAACTAACCAGGAATACACCTGCAGGACCTACTTGGTCCTAGACCAAGAATCTGCTGGTCCCAGACCAAGATGTCCCTGTCTCTGCCTACAGGATTTGCTTGGTCCTTATGACCAAGAGACTATCTGGTCCCTGACCAGAATGCCCTAGAGACAGATAGGGACCCTAGCCACATGCTAGGGACTTTGTCATGGCTCTAACCTACTTGGTTCTAGACCAAGAATCCCAGTAGACTGTTGGGGGGCCTAGGGTACCTGCTAGGAACTTACACAGCTTGGTTAACTAACCAGGAACCCTAGTTAACTTACTATGGTGCCATCCTCCCAAAGAATGGCTCTCGCAGCTATATTATCTTTAACAGTAGCGACAAAACTTAGGTCAAAATTGATTTTTGTCAAAACAAAAAATTGACTCCACAAATAAACGCACCCTACCAAGGCAACCTCCAGAACACTAGGATCGAGTCCAATATTAGGCTAGAAGAGTTCAACCTTGGAAACCCTAGTTTCCAAACTTAGGGCAAAAAAACTACTAAATGGTTGTCTTTCAAAACTACTCTGATACCATGTTGAATTTTTATCTATTTCAAGATCTTAGTAATTATTTCCTAATGATTTCAAGCATTCATTTCATCCCACAATTTCATTCAATAATTGCACACTAAAGAATTTCAACTTAGATTGCAGCAAAAACAAAGGATCATAGAAACACAGCCATGCACAATAGACTCAAGAATTTTACCCTACACCCAATAAGGTAGAAAACCTAGCCAACTTTTCTTAGAAGAAATCGGTCCAATAGTTCAAGTACATCACCATGAAGATAAAACCCAGGCACATAAGAGTGTGCCCTTCTTCCAAAGAAACCCTAGCGAACCTCTAAGAAGAGATAAGAAAACCCAAAAATTGTCCTTCAAATTTCACTAGACCCAACTAAATAAGGTGCATGAGGAGAGAGAAGAAGTTGTGATGATGTCAAAATGAAATGCTAGAGCACTTTATTTATATTGTTTATTAGTTCACTTGAATTTACCAATGGGGGCCAACTTGTCTTCTTATAGGGTTGATTTGTCCTTCTAGGATGGCTTGCCTTTTCTTGTCTTCCACATTTCCTGGGGCTCCTCCAATGCTTGACTTGTCTTCTTGGTTATTTCTTCATCATAGAAAAGTTGTCCTTATTGATGATCATCTCCTCAAATGCACGTCTATTCACCCATAGAGCTCTAATGTTGATTTGACCCACACTAAGAAGTCTCAGACACTTCTTAGAGCCTATGTCTAATTCAACATTAGATTAGACTTGTATATTCCACAAGGGGATGAAATACCCTATCAAATAAACAAGTCAAAACACTCTAATATAGAATAGATCACTCCATCCTAGAGCAAGCAATGTGAGAGCACCTTGGGGCCCATCTCCACACCATATGGCCTAGGAGAAGCCCCTGCCTAGACCATCCACCACTAGCCAAATTACATGGCCATATCTCGTGAGTGAATGTATCATTCACTACTAGCCAACCATTTTCCGTGAGTGAATGTATCATTCACCACTAGCCATCCATTTCTTATAAGTGAATGTATGCCCGATGCTATAACCTGGAGAAACATCAATAGTCGGGAGGTGATTTATTTCATCTATGGAGCAAAGTTAGAGTGTCAAAGAATATCCAGAGTTATAAATAAGGCAAAGAGCAACACGCAGGTCCATACAAGACAAATCCATACAGTCATACTAACCAAGGTTGTGGGGGAGCTCCCTCCCCCCCCCTCACCCCTACTCTGAAAGCTCAATCCGGGCCAATTCAATGCGGAAGCGACCAAGAAGCATAATTCCATTTCACTCCCAATCAAGATCGTTTTGGTAAAGCACGCTTCGGTGTTTGAATGATCACTCCCTGCCTCTGTCAGAGAGCGATGAAGGAGCAATCAGGAGCGGTCGCTCTCATACGCTCTAAGAAATGCTTTCATAGTGCTCCTTGATAGCTCCGGTGGTCACTCCCGTTGTAGCCCCTAGATTGAAGAGGGGAGGGCAAATTTTATGTTTTGTGGGGGAGTTTGCTTGGGCTATACTACACTCCCCCACTTCATTTGTCTTCATTGTTGCCATTTCATTTATCTTTGCAAGGGTTTAAGGAGCTTGGAGAGCTTGGAAGGGAGATTAAAGGATGTCATTTGTGAGAGCTTGGAGAGGAGATTGAAGGTTGTCATAGGGTTCAAGTTTCAACCACCATTGAGCCAAAGAGGTAGGCCCTAAACTCACTCTTGTTGATTTGCTTTGTGTTTGAACTTTGAACTTTGATCTATATGTTGAATGCTTGGAATCTAGATTCTAGAATGTAGATGTTCCTCTCCTACTATTTCCCATGCTTCCTCCCTCATTCTATTGCAGGCAAAAGTTTAAATCTCTAGTTCCAACAAACATGATGATGGGTATATGGTTTATTTTGTTGGTTCCATATGTTATTTTAATAATGGTGATTGGAAACTGAAGTAGGAATGAGGGAGAGGATGAAGAAGTGGGTAGTGGCACATGTCGTGGAGAGGAGGAGGGAAACCAAAAGAAAACCAAAGAGGACCCAACACCCTTGTGGAAATATGTCACACGACAAGGAGGAGGCAGAGGGGGTGGAACGACCAAAATTGTTTTCCCCCATTGTAAAAAGACTTACACAAGTTCACATACCCATGTGAGAAGACATCTATGTGGGCACATGCCATGTGATGGAAAAAAAATATAGGAGTTTGTATTTGCCCACACGTAGCATCAATACAAAGAGCCATCTATAAGAAGGAAGAATTTGAAGCACAAAACAAATCAAAAGGATCAAGGGATGACCAGGACCCCTCAAGCTCACCGAGAACTGGAGGCTCGTCCACCAAGGTAGTGGATTCTCTCCCATGCAGTCACGCAAGACAATATCAGATTTCCTTGATCAAGGTGGTAGGGATGACATGGATGCAAAAGTGTTCGGTTTCTTTATGCATGTGGCATACCATTCAATATTCTTCGCAAAAAGGTAGAGGCCATTTGCACTGCCCCAGCAGGATACAAGAGCCTCGGGTATGACAAAGCTAGAAATGTGGGGCTTGACAAGGAAATGACCAAAATCCAAACTGCTTTGGGGAAATTCATAAATACTTGGAATGATTATGGGATTTCAACATTTTTATTTGGTTGGAGAAATGAAAAGCCAAGCCATTGATCAATGTTCTTGGTGTGTCTGCTACTGGTGCGGTCTTCCTTTCAACCCATGACTACTCAGATAAATTCAAGATCAGCATAAACATTGCAGAACTCCTACTCAAAACGATTGAAGCTATTGGTCCATACAATGTCATCCAAGTCATAACAGATAATGCTACTAATTGTAAGGCAACGGGAGCAATCATTGAAGATAAATACCCCAACATATTTTGCTTTGGGTGTTTGGTTAAAACATTGAACCTTTTGATGCATGGCATTATTAAGTTGAAGGAGAATGATTACAAATGGATTGATGAACTGTACAAAAAGGGCAAACACATGATAAGATTTATTACCAACCATAGCAATTCCCATGGTATTTTCTGCAGTCACTCAAAGTTGGAGCTATTGAAGATAGCAAAGACTATATTTGCTAGTTATTACCTCATCTCCAGGTGCCTTTTGAAGGTAAGAGAGGCATTGGCTAGCATTGTATCAAGTGAATCATGGCAGGTCTTGAAAGATAGGGTTACATCCACATCTAGCAGGCGTGATTTTAGTGTAAATTTTCCTTTAATATTCAACTAGGGCTAAACGGTGCATTCAAAATATTTACCGATAACCACACATGAATATCTTTCACAGTATGCAGCAGAATATAAAACTGAGAAATAACTCACAACGTCACAACATAAAAATGACACAGTTATTTTGGGTATGAAAACCCCCGGAAAAACCCAAGATGGAAAAAACCGGTGCAGCAGTAAGATATAGATTTTATTATGAGAAAATATGGAGCATTTACAATACTCCAAATTCACCCAAACCTAGCGAATGTAGTTACACGGCAAAATTGCTAAGCAAAACCCAAGTCAAACCCCAAAACCCTCCTGTGTGAGAGTACGGCCCAGCTGTACGAAGCTCGGTGATCCTGCTGCTTGCTCCTCCGTCTTCCTAGCTAAATCCTCTGTCTGACTTTCTCTCCCTGTCTGTATCTTGTCTCTGTCGAAATACAAGTGTGTGTCCTCTCCACCAATTGATCTCTCTTTTATAACTTTAGGTAAAGCGAAAACCTTAATTTCACTTTCACTTTAACTAGTGTTTCACTAAAGTTATTTTAGATCACTTTAATTTATTTTCCAAAGTAAACTTTAGGAAAACTAAATTAAATACAACTGATTTCCTCATTTAAGTCTTCTGCATGCAGGAAGACCTTCCTTGTTGCTACTAGTTTAACACCCCCTCTCAACGAGGAAGGGATTCGGTAGCAACCCCAACTTATCTCTAAACTTCACAAAGCTCTGTCTGCAAAGTGCCTTGGTAAAGATGTCCTCCATCTGCTCATCTGTCTATAATATGTATGTACTCCAACTGAATGGTTCCCCTCTGAACACAATCTATCAAAAAGTGGCACTTGATGTCTATGTGTTTGCTCCAATCATGGAACACTGGATTCTCAGATAGCCTAATGCCACTCTGATTATCACAATGAACTACTGTAGCCTCTAGCTCACACTCGAACAACCCTGCAAGTAACTTCCTCAGCCACACACCCTCACAAGCAGCCATGTTGACTGCCATGTACTCAGCCTCTGCCGAGCTCAATGCAACTGACTTCTGCTTCTTGTTGAACCAAGAGACAACCCATGATCCTATGCTGAAACAACAACCTGAAGTACTCTTACGGTCCTCTACACATTCTGCCCAGTTGGCATCTGTGAAACCTGCTAACTATACACTCCCCCTACGCTCATAAACCAATCCATACTCCACTGTACCTCAGAAGTAGCGAAGTATGTGCTTCGCAGCCATCCAATGCACTCTCCAAGGGTCCGCCATGAACTAACTCAAAGAGTTGACTGCAAAGCTGATGTTTGGTCGAGTGTTGACTAGATACATAAGCAATCTGATAAGCTGACGATACAAGGTAGGATCAAATCCGCAAGATCTTGATGCATCAATATTCCTCCAGTTGGAAACTAGAGATATGGCCATAGGCTTGCAGTCCTCCATCAGGAATCTATTCAGGATCTCTACTGCATACTTCCCTTTACCGATGAAGAAGCATCCATATTTCTGCCAAACCTCCAACCCTAGAAAGTAATGCATCAGCCCAAGGTATTTCATCTCAAACTCCACTGCAAGGTTGGACTTGCAGTCTCCAATCAGCCTCTCATCTCCTGTCAAAAAGAGATCATCCACATATAAGACTAGTATGAGAGGCACCTCACCTGTCAAGAAGTATAGGTTGTCGTCAACCTCACTCCGCTGAAATCCCATCTCCCATAGATAGTTGTCAATCCTCGAGTACCATGTTCGAGGTGCCTACTTGAGCCCATAAAGAGCTTTATGCAACCTGCATACATGTGTCTTCCTGTTCTCTACATCAAACCCCTCTGGCTGCTCAATACACACCACCTCCTCTATCACTACGTTGAGGAAGGCAGTTTTGACATCCATCTGATGGACACGCCAACCCATCTCGGATGCTAGTGAGATAATGGTCCGAATGGAAGAATACCTGGCAACATGGGCGAAGGTCTCCTCATAATCAATACCCTCCTTCTGTGAAAACCCCTTTGCCATGAAGCGCGCCTTGTACTTCTCCACACTTCCGCCTACTGCATGCTTCACCTTGTAAATCCATCTGGATCCCACCACCTTTTTCCCTTGTGGCCTCGTAACAACCTCCCATACCTGGTTTTTCATAATGGAGTCATACTCTTCAACCATAGCCTCCTGCCACACATCATGTTGTGCATCCTCCCCGAAGCTAGAAGGTTCAAAGTTAATCAACTCTATCATCAGTGCCATGTAACTAAGCCTCTCTGGTGGTGAACTCCATCTAAAAGATCTCTGTGGAGAATCAACCTGCCTGGAATCCTGTACAGTGGACCTAAACCACTTAGGCATTGGCCTAGTGTCAACCTGTTGCGGCTGCTGGATATCTGTCTCCTACTGCAGCTCATGCTCCAAGTCAATGACTGTAGGATCTTGTCCACGTGACTCCCTCTGACCACCAAAACCTGTGCTCTGTGTATGTACCTGTACCTGTACATCTAGCTCCTCCACCTTGACCCCCAACTCCTATGTTGGCTACTGCTCTGCTGGTAAGTCCAGAGATTTCCGCAAGGCCCTGTCCTCATCGAACTGGACATCCCTGCTCACAATGATTCTCCTATGAGTAGGAATGTAAACTCTATATGCCTTCGAAATCTCCCTGTAAACAACAAGTAACCCCTTCTCTCCAGAAGGGTCCAGCTTCTTCCTATTGTCAGCATGAACATGACAATAGCATACACTGTTGAATATGCGAATGTGACTCACATCTGGCCTGGTGCCTATGAAGACCTCCTCTAGTGTCTTCCTCCCCAAAGTTGTGTGGGGACACCTGTTCTGAATGTACACTGCAATCATGTATGCCTCGGCCCAGAGGAATAGTGGTAATCCCTGATCAAATAGCATGGCCTTCGCTACTCCAACCATAGTCATGTTCTTCTGCTCTGCAACTCCACTCTGTTGTGGGGTATGGGGCACAGTATGCTCCTTGATCCCCTCAGCCGAACAATACTCCATAATCTCATTGGAAGTGTACTCACCCCTGTTGTCTGTCCTCAACACCTGAATCTTCTTTCATGTTTGGTTCTCCACGAGAGTTTTGAACCCTCGGAACCTCTCAAAGACCTCTGACTTGGCCTTCAGGAAATAGATCTGAGTCTTCCTACAATAGTCATCAATGAAGGTTACGCAGTAACTGTAACCATTGAACGAATGGACACTCATAGGTCCGCATACATCAAAATGCACCAAGTCCAAGGGCTCCTTAGACTTGTGCTCACTCTGTGGGAAAGGCTTCCTGATGTTCTTCCCCAAAGCACAACCCTTGCAGTGGTTATGCTTTTCCTCTTGTACCTGAGGAACTCCAATGACTGCTTGTCTCAAATGCTTCAGTGCTCCATGGTGTAAGTGTGCCATCCTCTTATGCCACAACTCACCCTGACTGTTGTTGCTGCTGTTGACGAGAGCCTTTGCAGGCTCAAAGTGTAGTCTGTACACTTTCCCGCTCCTCCTTCCAATCACCCAATCCAAGCTCTTGTCAGACCCCTTGGGCCTAATATATACTCTATGGTCACGGAACTTCACGTGATATCCCTTGTCCTCTAGAGTGGAGACTGATATAAGGTTCTTGGTCAGACCTGGAACATACAACACATCAAAAAAACTGAGGGGTTTGCTAGACTCCCTCTCAAATGAAACAGTGCCAACTCCCTGCACCTGATACCGTGCATCATCACCCAGCTCAACGTGGATCCCTGTTCCACCCTCCTGCAAGTCTCTGAAGAATCTCTTATCTCCAGTCATGTGACTAGATGCTCCACTATCGATGTACCATGCTCCACTATCGATGTACCATATGTTGCTCCATGTGGTGCTTGCCATGCAAGCTATCAAGGAGAACTCCTCATCGAAGTTCCTGCTGAACTCATCCACCTCTGTAGATCCAACCATTTGAGTGTTACTCTTCTTCTTCCTGTCTGGTCACTGGGAGGCAAAGTGTCCCTGCTTGTGGCAGATAAAAGACTTGACCTTTGACACGTCAAGGTTCTTCTTACAATCTTTCTTCCTCTTTTCCTTACCCTTGCTCTTCCCTGTAAGGGCTGTTAGTTTTGTACCTAGGAATTTGTTCCCTAAGTGACTTTTTGCCTAAGTCACTTAGAAAAGGGAAAAAGGTGACCCTCACATTAAAAGCTACTTAATGAGACTTTATAAAGTTAAAGTCACCTTTTGATAAATTTAAGTGGGTGAGTAAATTTATTTAAGTGATTTAAATAAATGTGATTTTTACTCTCATTGAATCTTAGCCATTGGATTGGATCTTTCTCCACCGTTGGATTAGATTCCCACTTAGGGTTTAGACAAAAAGGGTTGAGGGAGGCAAATTCATCTCACTTTTTCATTTTGAGAAGGAGAGACTGAGCTGAGAGAGGAGGAGGTCGAGCTAGGGCATTGGCACGATTCCCAAGAAGAGAGACTGCACAGAAATCGAGACAGTACGGCCTGCATTAAATGTTGCACAGAAATCGAGACAGTACGGCCTACATTTAATTGCTGGCACAGAAATCGAGAAAGGGTACGGCTGCATTTATTGCTGATACGATCTGCACAAAAATCGAGGTGTACAGCCTGCATTTATTGTTGGTACGATCTGCACAGAAATCGAGGTGTACTGCCTGCATTTATTGCTGGTACGGTCTACACATAAATCAAGGTGTATGGCCTGCATTTATTGCTGGTACGGTCTGCACAGAAATCGAGGTGTACTGACTGCATTTATTGCTGGTACGGACTGCACAGTTTTCGAGGGTGTACGAACTGCATTTATTTCTGCACAGAAATCGATGGTGTACTTGCTGGGCACGTTTTTCAAGATTTTGAGATGAAATCTTGGGTGGAGATAAGTTAAATTCTCACTGTATTTCTGTTCTGATATTTTGCTGAAGAAAATAAAATCTCTCTCTCTCTCTAACTGGTTTTCCCCGTGGGGGTTTTTCCAGGGCTTGATTTTGGCCAAAAATCTCTGAGTCTATCATTTTATGGTGTGATTGTTAAATGTGTTTTTCAGCCTGTTAGTATATTTTGCTGTGTGTTTAATTGTTCAGTAAAATTTCATAAGTAACCTACAGCCAATGCAAAACCGGCTGTATGTGAAAACCACAAAATGAAACATAAACCAGCAAACAGTAAAACGCAGAATTTCTACATGGTATCAAAGCTTGGGGGCAGAAAACAGTGATAGTTTGCAGACACACAGAAATTTTCAGATCTCAGAGATTTTTTTAGTATTTTACCTTCTGTCAGTGAGCAGCACTTTGTTGGGTTGGTGTAGAGATGGCTACAGGTCTTAGACTGGAGGATAGGCTGGATGGGACAGGAAATTTTGTGCCGTGGAAGGCCAGAATTTTACTGAAACTGGAGGAGAATGAGTTATGGCCGGATATAGTTAGGAACACTACAGCTAACCCAGTTGTCATTCCCGCATCAGTAGATGCAGCAGCTCTATCAGCTTTCAACAAGAAGGACTGTAAAGCTAGGAGGATCATTCTAGATGCAGTTAAAGACCACATAATCCCTCACATTTCAGGCAAGACTAGGGCACACTTGATGTGGTCAGCCTTGATCAGTTTGTATGAGAGTTCCAATGAGAACAGGAAGATGGTTCTCAAAGAGAAACTCAAGAGTATAAAGATGAATGGGGGTGAGGGAGTCACAGAATATCTTACCAGGATTTCTGCAGTTCGGGATGAACTTGCAGCGGTTGGGGAGGTGGTAGCCCCTACAGAGCTAGTACGCACAGCAGTGAATGGGGCTTCAAAGCCCTGGGGTGCATTTGTGCAAGCCATAGTGGGCAGAGAGAACCTACCTACCTGGGATAGACTTTGGGATGACTTTGTGCAGGAGGAGACTAGGAGAGGTCTTGTACAAGGCAGTACATCTCACAGTGGGGTTGATGACGAGAATGTGGCTTTGGCAGCTAAGGGCAAGAAGAAGAAGGGTCCTAAGAAGGGTGGGGCCAAGCAGCACCAGCAGCAACAGCAGAGTGGCAGAAGAAAGACTTGAGTAAAATCAAGTGTTATGCATGTCAGGCATTTGGGCACTATGCTTCACAGTGTCCAAGCAAGAAGAAGAAGAAGGGACAGGGACAACAGACAGCAGCCTCAGCAGAGGTTGATGAGTTTGGTGATGCATTTCAGAGGGAGTTTTCCCTATATGCTGGACAGATGGAGAGAGAGAAGAGAAGCCACCAGCACAGACATGGATATGGATAGTGAGCATTCATTGTTGGCAGGTTATCAGGGGAGTCCATCCACCTCTACTACTTGGTATATTGACAGCGGAGCCTCGAGCCACATGACTGGAGTTCAAGAGATGTTCTCGGAGCTATCTCAGACAAGTAGAGATGTGGAGGTTGTCCTTGGAGACAACACCGTTGTTAGAGCTATTGGTCAGGGGACCTTTACATTTCAGAGGGAGTCGATGAGTCTCATGACTCTAAGGGGTGTGTTGTATGTCCCTGGGCTGAAGAAGAACCTTGTGTCAGTTTCCACTATTGAGGACAAGGGTCTTGGGGTGTGCTTTTCAGATGGGAGAGTGCAGGTGTATCCCAGGGCTACAGGTATGTCTAGTGCCATGGACATTGGAGTCAAATGTGGAAAGTTGTACAAGCTCTTGTTTCAGCCACAGTGCGCTCTAGCACACAGCAGCAGCAGTGAGCTATGTGAGCTATGGCATCGGAGGATGGCCCTCCTACATCACCCAGCTCTCAGATTGTTGAGGAGCATGGTTACAGGATTACCGGAGTTCAGCATTGAGTAGAGTGATGTGTGCAGAGGGTGTGCTTTGGGAAAGTACACCAAGACTGCTTTTCCGAGCAGTGACACGAGAGCTACAGGGGTGCTAGATCTTATCCATTCTGACATATGCGGTCCTATGTCATCATTGTCTTTGACAGGTTTTGAGTACTACATTAGCTTCATTGATGACTACTCCAGGAAGACCTGGATCTACTTCTTGAGGAGCAAGAAGTCCTCACTTGTGTTGAGAGTCTTCCAAGGGTTCAAAGCCCTTGTGGAGAAGTAGACGGGGAGGAAGATCCGGATGTTGAGATCGGACAATGGGGGTGAGTATACCTCCAAGGAGTTCGATGCATTCTGCAGACAGGAGGGCATTCAGAGACAGTTGACAGTTCCTTACACTCCTGAGCAGAATGGAGTAGTAGAGAGAAAGAACAGGTCGATTGTGGGGGCAGCCAGAGCGATGCTTCATGATCAGGGGTTACCTTTCTTTCTATGGGCAGAGGCATGTAGCACTGCAATTTATCCGCAGAACAGGAGTCCTCATAGGGCAGTGGGGAGTAAGACTCCTGAGGAGATGTATTCAGACAAGAAGCCTGAGGTGGGCCACTTTCGCATTTTTGGCTCGTTGACTTACTCTCACATCCCTTCTGAGAAGAGGACGAAGTTTGATCCCACTGCAGAGAGAGGCATATTTGTGGGATATGACGAGACTTAGATGGCCTATCGGCTTTACTTACCTAGCCAGAGGAGAGTTGTTGTCCGACGAGAAGTGAAGTTTGATGAGGAGAGAGACTTAAGGAAGTCTAGGGAGTTAGAGCAGGGGGAGACACCAGCTCCCACACCTCAGTTGGTACAGGCTTCTTCGATGCAGCTATCAGGTCCACAGGTTTCTGGAGTGACTGGATCACAGGGTACAAGG
>LPNX010815069.1:157657-174690 GCA_001517045.1 Pseudotsuga menziesii | reverse complement strand
TTATTTAAGTGATTTAAATAAATGTGATTTTTACTCTCATTGAATCTTAGCCATTGGATTGGATCTTTCTCCACCGTTGGATTAGATTCCCACTTAGGGCTTAGACAAAAAGGGTTGAGGGAGGCAAATTCACCTCACTTTTTCATTTTGAGAAGGAGAGACTGAGCTGAGAGAGAAGGAGGTCGAGCTAGGGCATTGGCACGATTCCCAAGAAGAGAGACTGCACAGAAATCGAGACAGTACGGCCTGCATTAAATGCTGCATAGAAATCGAGACAGTACGGCCTGCATTTAATTGCTGGCACAGAAATCGAGAAAGGGTACGGCTGCATTTATTGCTGGTACGGTCTGCACATAAATCGAGGTGTACGGCCTGCATTTATTGTTGGTACAGTCTGCACAGAAATCGAGGTGTACTGCCTGCATTTATTGCTGGTAAGGTTTGCACAGAAATCGAGGTGTACGACCTGCATTTATTGCTGGTACGATTTGCACAGAAATCGAGGTGTACTGACTGCATTTATTGCTGGTACGGACTGCACAGTTTTCGAGGGTGTGCGGACTGCATTTATTTCTGCACAGAAATCGAGGGTGTACTCGCTGGGCACGTTTTTCAAGATTTTGAGATGAAATCTTGGGTGGAGATAAGTTAAATTTTCACTGTATTTCTGTTCTGATATTTTGCTGAAGATAATAAAATCTCTCTCTCTCTCTAACTGGTTTTCCCCGTGGGGGTTTTTCCAGGGCTTGATTTTGGCCAAAAATCTATGAGTCTATCATTTTATGGTGTGATTGTTAAATGTGTTTTTCAGCCTGTTAGTATATTTTGCTATGTGTTTAATTGTTCAGTAAAATTTCATAAGTAACCTACAACCAATGCAAAACCGGCTGTATGTGAAAACCACGAAATGAAACATAAACCAGCAAACAGTAAAACGCAGAATTTCTACAAGGGCTAGAGCCTCCTCATCTACAATTTGTGGGGCACTACTAGATGAGCCTGATCCTTGACCCATGCGGGTCTTCTCCTACACAAAGTCATCCCATAGTCTCTGCCAATCAGGGAGCTTCTCCCTAGCCACAACACCTTAATGAGACCTTATAAAGTTAAAGTCACTTTTTGATCAATTTAAGTGGGTGAGTAAATTTATTTAAGTGATTTAAATAAATGTGAGACAGTACGGCCTGCATTAAATGCTGCATAGAAATCGAGACAGTACGGCCTGCATTTAATTGCTGGCACAGAAATCGAGAAAGGGTACGGCTGCATTTATTGCTGGTACGGTCTGCACATAAATCGAGGTGTACGGCCTGCATTTATTGTTGGTACAGTCTGCACAGAAATCGAGGTGTACTGCCTGCATTTATTGCTGGTATGGTCTACACAGAAATCGAGGTGTACGACCTGCATTTATTGCTGGTACGATTTGCACAAAAATCGAGGTGTACTGACTGCATTTATTGCTGGTACGGACTGCACAGTTTTCGAGGGTGTACGGACTGCATTTATTTCTGCACAGAAATCGAGGGTGTACTTGCTGGGCACGTTTTTCAAGATTTTGAGATGAAATCTTGGGTGGAGATAAGTTAAATTTTCACTGTATTTCTGTTCTGATATTTTGCTGAAGATAATAAAATCTCTCTCTCTCTCTAACTGGTTTTCCCCGTGGGGGTTTTTCCAGGGCTTGATTTTGGCCAAAAATCTATGAGTCTATCATTTTATGGTGTGATTGTTAAATGTGTTTTTCAGCCTGTTAGTATATTTTGCTATGTGTTTAATTGTTCAGTAAAATTTCATAAGTAACCTACAACCAATGCAAAACCGGCTGTATGTGAAAACCACGAAATGAAACATAAACCAGCAAACAGTAAAACGCAGAATTTCTACAAGGGCTAGAGCCTCCTCATCTACAATTTGTGGGGCACTACTAGATGAGCCTGATCCTTGACCCATGCGGGTCTTCTCCTACACAAAGTCATCCCATAGTCTCTGCCAATCAGGGAGCTTCTCCCTAGCCACAACACCTTTTACAAAGGTGTCCCATGGCTTAGAGAACCCATTGAGGGCTATCTGAACTAGCTCCTCATCCACTGTCTTAGAGCCAACAACTCCAAGCTCATCCCTGATCTGTGTGACTCTCGTGAGATAAGGCACCACTCCTTCTCTCTTGGCCATCTTGGTGTTGCGCATCCTCTCTTGTAACACCATCTTTCGGTTCTCGTTTTTGCTTTGGTACAGACTCTCCAAAGCCTTCCACATCTCTAATGCGGTCTTCTTACCAGAAAGGTGAGGGACTATATGGTCCTTCACTCCATCCATGATAAACAGCATGGCTCTGGAATCAATCTTCTTCCAAGCTGCTAAATCTGTCGGATCTGTGGGTGCAACCTTCGTGGAGTCAACGTTCTCCTCTGCATCATTGACGTCCAGGATCCTTGTGATCCTTTCTTTCCATGTAGGAAAGTTCTGAGCACCCTGGAGTCTATCCTCAACTCTCAACTGCATGGCCATTGTGAAGTGTTACTTGTCAAACCCTAGACCTCCAATCTAAGTTTGTGTCTTCAATAGATCTGCCCCTGATCTATCATTGTTGTTGCAAATCTCTCAGCTTTAGCTCACCAGAGCTCTGATACCATGTAAATTTTCCTTTAATATTCAACTAGGGCTAAACAGTGCATTTAAAATATTTACTGATAACCACACATGAATATCTTTTACAGTATGCAACAGAATATAAAACTGAGAAATAACTCACAACATAAAAATGACACAGATATTTTGGGTATGAAAACCCTCGGAAAAACCCAAGATGGGAAAACCGGTGCAGCAGTCAGATATAGATTTTATTATGAGAAAATAAGGAGCGTTTACAGTACTGCAAATTGACCCAAACCTGGCAAATGTAGTTACACGGCAAAATCACTAGGCAAAACCCCAGCTAAACCTCAGCACCCTCCTGCGTGAGTGTATGGCACAGTTGTACGAAGCTCGATGATCCTGCTGCTCGTTCCTCCATCTTCCTAGCTAAATACTTTGTCTTACTTGCTCTCCTTGTTTGTATCATGTCTCTGTCGGAATACAAAGTGTGTCCTCTCCACCAATTGATCTCTCTTTTATAACTTTAGGGAAAGCAAAAACCCTAATTTCACTTTCACTTTAACTAGTGGTTCACTAAAGTTAATTTAGATCACTTTAATTTATTTTCCAAAGTAAACTTTAGGAAAAGTAACTTAAATACAACTGGTTTCCTAATTTAAGTCTTCTGCATGCAAGAACACATGCATGCAGGAAGACCTTCCTTGTTGCTACTAGTTTAACATTTAGGAGGTGGAGGACACCGTTCTTGATGGTCAATTTTGGGCAAGTGTCAAGTATGTTTTGCAGTTCACAAAGCCCATTTATTACATGATTCAATTTGCATATACAGATAATCCAATCCAATGATTGGGGAGGTGTATGAGCAAATGGATAGCATGCTAGGCCAAATTAAATATATTGTTGAACCAAAAGATCCCATCTTGTATGACCATATTCACAGACATGTGGTCAAAAGGTGGAAACATCTCAATGTTCCACTGCATGCCTTAGCATATGTATTAACACCAAAATATTATTCTCCATCTTGGTTGGCTAAACCAACACCTGGGGATGGGGTTAGGAGAAATCCCCACACAGATCTAGAGGTACAGGTTGGATACATGGCTGCTATAGACAAGTTGGTCCCTGATGAAGAGGAATGTGCCTTACTGAGCAGTGAATTAAGCAAATACCTCAATGAAATTGGTCCGTTTGGTACTTTTCATTTAATCAAAGATCGAGATAGGGTGCCTCCTATCGAACGGTGGAACATGAATGGCTCAATATGCCCACACTTGTATAAATTAGCAATCAGAGTGCTTTCAAAGGTGGTTAACAGTTCTTATACATAAAAGTGTTGGAGCACCTATAGTTTCATCAACTTGGTGAAAAGAAACCGATTAAATGAAAACCGGGCAGAAAGCTTGGTTTATGTACATTACAACTTGAGGTTGTTGACTCATTACTGTGAGCAGGCCAAAATTGATAGATCATATTGTTGAATTTTAGCATTAGCATGTATTCTTAAAAACTTGCAGACTGTAGCATAGATAACAATAACAAGTGCAGTAGATAGATCAACACATCACATAATGAACACAAGAATTTTTCACGGGGAAACCTTTAAAGGACAAAAACCCCAAAAGCATTAGTAATTCATCTCTTAAATGAGATGACTCGAGTTCTTCAATCTCAGAATTTTTAGATGAATGTTCTTCAATAATTCTCAAACCCTAGAAGGATTGATCAATTCCAAACCCCAACATAGATAACCAACAAATTTGTCAACAATACAAATATACAAATAATATTGAATTTAGGGCTTCATGCCCAAATTTTCTCTCAGATGCCCAACTGCCCGAAATTCTTTTTGTTGCTACCCAGATTCCTGTATGGCTGCTCGAAGTCTGCAACACATTGTCCGGACTATAAATGGGTTGCCCGAATCTGAGGTTGAGCTACCTGAGCCTGTGGATGAGTTGCCCGGGTCCTGTAAGGGTCTACCCGAAATAGATTAGGGCTGCCCAAAGTCTATATAAACAAACTGTAGCTGCCCGAGTCTGAACAGGACCTACTCGGAGGTAAAGGTAGCCTGCTAGCAGGCTACCCGTGGAGTATTGTTGCTACCCGTAGGTCTAGACAGACTACCCGAGGTTGAAGTCACCCTGCCCGGAATAGATAACAGGCTTCCTAACAGTTCTGTGTAGGTTCCCAAGCTAAATAGAGGCTGCCCAAGAGTACAGATGGCTACCCGTGAACTTCCCTGTGCTACCCGAACTTATGATCTAGGTTGTCGAAGGTCTGTTGGTGGTTTGCTGAGCTACCCGGAAGAGAGAAGAGCACTGTTCATGAAGAGGAGAGAGCCTAAGGGTGATGCCCTAGCTCTACCTTGGTTGACTGTGAAGAGGAAGAGAGATACCCTAGCAGATTAGAGTTTGTTGTTGATAAAGACTAATGATGATGCCCTAGCTAGAAAGAGCCTCCATGCTAGGGCATAAACAAATGATCACCAATCACTATATAGAACAAAACCAGCGAATTTCTTCTTGGAGCAACTCCTTTGATGATGAAGAAGTGTGTCACAAATGAAATGAAGTTGATCTTCTTTTATAGCCTTTGATTCACTTGGAAGTGGGCCAAAACTCAAAAAGAAGAAAATAATATGATTTTATTCTTTTACCTTTTGACTTTTACCGTTAGTGGTACTAAAGGTCTTTTTGTGTTTTCACTTTGACTCCTTAGTGGTCCAAAGGTCCTTATGTATATTTTACTTTTACCTTTTAGCCTTCTTCAAGTGCCCTGTGGTCAAAACAAGTGGTCATAGGGGTCCATCCCCACTCAAAGTGCATCATCATAAATAGAGAGAATTACCAATGCTTTTAACTCACACTCATTGTGCCACTGAGATCGGGTACTAGGTGTCTTAACCAAGGGTAGCTAATCCTTAGAGAAGGTCACTAAGCCCACAGATCGAGGGCAGGAGTACCTCACATGTTTAGACCCAGTCTAGGACTTATAGTGATGTCCTAGTAACTGACCAGGTGCTTCAGCCATAGGCTGCATAATTTGACCAAAGGTCAAATACTTGGTAACTGACCAAGCACCTCCATTCTCTCGAAGAATGGCTCTCAACCCTAGGCCGAGTCCCCCAATTCTAAACTGGTTCATCTTCCTGGTAACTGACCAGGTGCCTCCATTCAAAGAATGGCCACTCAGCACTAGACTAAGTTCCCCTAGTGTTGGACTGGTTTCACATCCTGGTCCTTAACCAGATGTCCCCATTCAACAGAATGGCTTACTCAGCTCAAGGTTGAATTCCCCCAGTGCTGGACTAGTTCCACATCCTGGTCCTTGACCAGATGTCCCCATTCAACAAAATGGCTTACTCAGCTCAAGGCTGAGTTCCCCCAGTGTTGGACTAGTTCCACATCCTGATCCTTGACCAGATGTCCCCATTCAACAGAATGGCTACTCAGCTCCAGGCTGAGTTCCTCCAGTGCTGGACTAGTTCCACATCTTGGTCCTTGACCAGATGTCCTCATTCTCCTAAGAGAATGGCTCTCAATGTTGCTTAGAAAAAATCAACACTCCCTCTCAGCGAGAGAGGTATTCTCTGCCATGCCAAGCTTGTCACAGAAGTACACGAACTTTGTTGTTGTCAGAGGCTTGGTCAGGATATCTGCAATCTATTCATCTATACGAATATACTGCAACTTCAGAGTGCCTCTCTATACTAGGTCTCTGATGAAATGATACTTCATTTCAATGTGTTTCGATCTATCATGAAACACTGAATTCTCAGAAAGCTTAATGCAACTCTGATTATCGTAATGAATAATCGTTGAGTCAAGCTTTCCACCGAATAGATCAGATAGTAGTTTCCTAAGCCAAACTGCTTCCTTGCAGGCATCACTTGCAGCAATATACTCAGCTTCAGCTGTACTTTGTGCTATGGAACCCTGTTTCCTGCTGGACCGAGAGATCATTGCAAATCCCATACTAAAGCAGTAACCTGAAGTACTTTTCCTATCTATTGCACTGCCAGCTCAATCTGAGTCAGCATATCCAGCTGACAAAACTCCACTACTGGAAGTATACCTGAGCCCATAAGTGTGATAGTACCTCGCACATATCTGAGTAAATGTTTGGCAGCTACCCAGTGTATGTGCTTTGGATCAAACATGAACTGACTCAGATCATTCACAGTGTAACAAATATCTAGTCTCGTATGTACGAGATACATCAAGGATCCAATGAGTTGTCGATAGAGAGTAGAGTCCACATCTTGTGAACTAGTGGCTGAGTCTCACAACTTCTTCAAGTTGGTAGTCATGGGCACGCTCATGGACTTGCAGTCCTGCATCCCAAAACTTTGCAAGATGTCCACTGCATACTTTCATTGTATCAGGAAGATCTTGCCTATCTTTTGCCAAACCTCTAGGCCAAGAAAATAATGCATCAGACCAAGATCCTTCATTCCGAATTCAGAGGTGAGCTCCCTCTTACACTATGCTATCAATTGTTCCTCACCTGTAAGAAACAAAACATCCACATATAAGAAAAGGGTCAAGATATGATTATGAACAACCTTAAAGTACAGATTGGAGTCAGCAATACTTTTGAAAAAACCCAAGCTGTGAAGGAATCCATCCATCCTCCCCTACTAGACTCTCGGAGCCTATTTGAGCCCATACAATGTTTTCTTTAGTTGACACACATGGGTCTTATCTCCATGAGTCACAGAGCCTTCAAGTTATTCAATGTAGACTTCCTCATCAATCTTGCCATTGAGGAAGGTTGTTTTTACATCCATCTGATGTAACTCTTATCTGAATACTGCAGCAAGAGAAATGATGGTTCTGATAGTAGTATACCTGGCGACTGGAGCAAAAGTCTCATCATAGTCTATGCCCTCTTTTTGGGTAAAGCCATGAGCTACAAATATTGCTTTGTATTTCTCAATGCTGCCATCAGCACCATGCTTGATTTTGTAGAGCCATCTAGATGTTACCATCGACTTTCTTGTCAACCTGGGAACTTTCTTGTCAACCTGGGAACAACTTTCCACACAACATTTTTATAATTGAACTATACTCTTCAATCATGGCATCGATCCATACCTGTTGACTTGCTGCTTCCTTGTAAGTGGAAGGTTCAGCACTGATGAGCTGACTCATAAGACCTGAGTACTTCTGTGGCCTTATCCTTTCTCTGAAAGTCCCAGGAGGAGCTTTATGCTTCTCAACTTCTTGTATCATTTCTCGATACCAGGCAGGTCTTCTTTTGGAATGAGGAACTTCAAATAGTTCTTTTGGTGGACTTTTAAGTTCCTCGGGTACATCCAGAATTTGATTCTCAAATTCCTCTTCCTCCCTCTGAACTTCTGAATCTAGGATCTCAAAAGGAGGTCCTTCATCTTCCTTTGAAAGTTCTTGTGTTTGACAAAACACAGCTTCATCATGGAAAATCACATCTCTACTGACTTCAATGTACCTCTATCCAAGGACGTAGATGCGGTAGGCCTTCGAGCTGTCATTATAACTAACAAATATGCCTTTCTTTCCAGAAGGCTCTAGCTTGGCCCTCTTTTCTTTCGGCACATGAATATAAATCGGAGTGCCAAAAATCTTCATGTGGTCAACTGCAAGTTTCTTGTTGGTAAAGACTTCTTCTAGAGTCTTTTCCCCCAAGATGGCATGAGGGCTTATGTTTTGGATGTACACAGCAGTACATGCAGCTTCAGCCCACAAAGATAAAGGAAGATCAAGATCGGTTAGCATGGCTTTAGCAGCTTCACAGATTGTTTTGTTCTTCCTTTCTGCAACCCCATTATGTTGAGGGTTGTAAGGCACAGTCAGCTCCTTCTTGATTCCTACTTCTCGGCAAAAATCATCAAACTCATTAGCCTCATATTCACCTCCGTTATCTAACCTTTGGATACGGATGTGTCTTCCTATCTGATTTTCAATCAGAGCTTTGAACTCTTTGAACCTGTCAAAGGTTTCACTTTTGGCTTTGAGGAAGTAAATCCATGACTCTCGAGAATGATCATCTATGAACAAGACATAATACAATCACCCACTCAAGGAGGTTGAAGACATGGGCCCACAAATGTCAAAGTGAATCAAATTCAATATTCCTTTAGATCTATTCTTGCTTCTGGAAAATAATTTCTTAGTGTTCTTACCTAGAGCACATCCCTTGCAAATTCCATCATGTTTGGGAGAAACCTCTAGCATAACTGTAACCATCTTTTGTAGGCATGGAAGAGTTGTATAGTGGAGGTGTCCAAACCTCCGATGCCACAGCTCACATGGATCAACTATGTGGTGAACCAAAGCATGAGTGGAATTTTCGGAAGCCTATAAAGACCTCCCTCTCGAACCCCAATCTATACAACTGAGCTTAGCTTCTCATTCTTTGCCCATAATAGGACCTTCTTGTCCATGAAGAGGACATTGTATCCCTTGTCCTCTAAGCCAGCAATAGAGAAGAGGTTTTTCTTCAAACTAGGAACATATAAGACATCATCAATATGCAAGACCATACCTAAATCAAGTTGAAGTGAGGTTGAGCCAACTCCTTCAATCTTGTAAGTGGAATCATCGCCAAGTTCCACTTGAGTAGTGAACTTCTTCTTTTTGTAGTTCGAGAGTGCTCCACGATTACTTGTCATATGTCTGGAAGCACCACTATCTACTAACCAAGAGTTAGTACTGTCAGTGATGCACCCAGAGAGAGCAGAGATCAGGTAATATTCCCTTCTAGGTTCATCTTCTTTGGTAGCCTTGGTATTATTCTTCTTCTTAGGTTCTTCTTCTTCTTCTTCTTCTTCTTCTTCTACAGCAAAGGCTTGGAATCTTCTTTTGAACTTCCTCTCGAGTTTCCTGCAGTCCTTAGTAAAGTGCCCATACTTATGACAATTATAGCATTCCACCTTTGAAACATCAATGTGCTTACCTTGTGGTTTCTTTCCCTTCTTTTTCTGAGGGGAGGGGTTCTTGAACTTCCTTGTCTTAGCTATAAGAGCAAGCTTTACTTCCTTAGTACCAGTTGCCTTGCTTGAACTCTTCCTTCTTCTAAGCAATCATGCCAAAGTCTATCAAAGTTTGGCTGATTTTCACGTCCACTTACTGATGCCAGAAAGGTTTCCCAAGATTTTGGGACACCATCGAATACAGTCTGTAAAAGGTCATCATCATCCATAGTAATACCAATGGCAGTAAGTTGGTCTCTTACCTGTGCAATCTTTGTGAAGAAAGGTCCAACTCCTTCATCCCTGTTCATCTTCAGTGTTCGAAGCCTTTTCTTCCAAACTCTCTTCTTACCAGGAGCCTTCTTTTCATACAGGTTCATCAAGGTGTCAAAGCATTATTTGGCAATCTTCAATGATGTGATGGTGGGCATCAAAGTTTCCATGACTGAGTCATAAATGATCCTTCTAGCCTTTGCTTGCTTCTTCTTGAAAGCAATCTTGCCAGCATTAGATGTTGGTTCTTATATGGTGTTGAACACCAAGTCATCAAGGTCATTTTCCTCTAGGATGGTTGTGAGCCTAGCCTTCCAAGAGTTGTAGTTTGTTGAGCCTTCAAGCTTCTCTTCCGATCTGAAAGGGTTGGCCGTCATCTTTGCTACACAAGTTAGTTATCTAAGTCTGCAAAATGCCCCAAGGTCTAGGAAGACAACAGTAATCTGCCTCTTACTAGGGTCTTCACATGCAAAGCTCCGATACCATGTTGAATTTTAGCATTAGCATGTATTCATAAAAATTTGCAAACTGTAGCATAGATAGCAATAACAAGTGCAATAGATAGATCAACACATCACACACAATGAACACAAGAGTTTTTCATGAAGAAACCTTTAAAGGACAAAAACCCCAAAAGCATTAGTAATTCATCTCTTAAATGAGATGACTCGAGTTCTTCAATCTCAGAATTCTGAGATGAATGTTCTTCAATAATTCTCAAACCCTAAAAGGCTTGATCAATTCCAAACCCCGGCATAGATAACCAACAAATTTGTCAACAAGACAAAAATACAAGAAATATTGAATTTAGGGCTTCATGCCCAAATTTTCTCTCAGCTGCCCAATTGCCCAGAATTCTTTCTATTGCTGCCAAAGATTGATTTATGCTACCCGAATTCCTGTATGGCTGCCCAAAGTCTGCAACACACTGTCCGGACTATAAATGGGCTGCCCGAGTCCGAGGTTTAGTTGCCCAAGCCTGTGGATGAGCTACCCGGGTCCTGTAAGGGTCTGTCAGAGATTCCTAAGGGTTGCCTGAAGTTTGTATAAACAGACTGTACCTACCCAAGTCTGAACAAGAGATGCCCCAAGGTAAATGTAGCCTGCTAGCAGGCTACCCGTGGAGTATTGTTGCTGCCCGCAGGTCTAGACAAACTGCCCAAGGTTGAAGGCACCCTGCCCGGAATAGATAACAGGTTGCCCGTCAGT
This sequence comes from Pseudotsuga menziesii, assembly GCA_001517045.1. Taxonomy (NCBI): domain Eukaryota; kingdom Viridiplantae; phylum Streptophyta; class Pinopsida; order Pinales; family Pinaceae; genus Pseudotsuga; species Pseudotsuga menziesii. The sequence goes on along the minus strand of LPNX010815069.1, from coordinate 163,655 downwards.
TCTGTGTAGGTGCCCGAGCTAAACAGAGGTTGCCCAAGAATACAGATGGCTACCCATGAACTTCCTTGTGCTGCCCGAACTTCTGAACAAGGTTGCCCGAGGTCTTTCGGTGGTTTACTAAGCTGCCCGAAAGAGAGAAGAGGATTGTTCATGAAGAGGAGAGAGCCCTAGGGTGATGCCCTATCTCTACCTTGGCTAACCGTGAAGAGGAAGAGAGATACCCTAGCAAATTAGGGTTTGTTGTTGATGAAGACTAATGATGATGCCCTAGCTAAAAAGAGCCTCCATGCTAGGGCATAAACAAATGATCACCAATCACTGTATAGAACAAAACCAACGAATTTCTTCTTGGAGCAGCTCCTTTGATGATGAAGAAGTGTGTCACAAATGAAATGAAGTTGATCTTCTTTTATAGCCTTTGATTCGCTTGGAAGTGGACCAAAACTCAAAAAGAATAAAATAATATAATTTTATTCTTTTGCCTTTTGACTTTTACCTTTAGTGGTACTAAAGGTCTTTTTGTGTTTTCACTTTGACTCCTTAGTGGTCCAAGGGTCCTTATGTATTTTTTACTTTTACCTTTTAGCCTTCTTCAAGTGCCTTGTGGTCCAAACAAGTGGCCACATGGGTCCTTCATCCCCACTCAAAGTACATCATCATAAATACAGAGAATTACTAATGCTTTTATCTCACACTCCTTGTGCCACCAAGATGGGGTACTAGGTGTCTTAACCAAGGGTAGCTAATCCTTGGAGAAGGTCACAAAGCCCACAGATTAAGGGTAGGAGTAACTCACATGCCCAGACCCGGTCTAGGACTTATAGTGATGTCCTGGTAACTGACCAGGTGCCTTAGCCATAAGCTGCATAATTTGACCCTATTAAAGTTAGTGCAGCTGCGAGACTCATTTTCAGAGAATGGTTTCCGAGTCAGTTGACTAGGATAGAGTAAGACCCTAGAAGGTACCCTAGGGCCCCCAGTAGTCTCTTGGGTTCTCGGTCTAGGACCAAGCATGTTGATGCCATGGCAAAGCCCCTAGCATGTGGGTAGGGCCCCTATATGCCTTTAGGGTATCCTGGTCTGGGACCAAGGATTTTATGTCCAAGTAGAGCCTACAGGTAGAGGCAGAGATATATTCCGGTATGGGACTAGGGACATGATGTCAAAGTAGGTCCTACAAGTAGCTGATCAACCTTCAGTGTGAGACAGAAACTCAGCTTAGTACCAAGAACCATTATGCAAGAGAATGGAGGACCTGGTCAGGGTCTAGAGATTGATCAACATGATTCAGTGTGAGACTGAAACTCAGCCTAAGGTTGAAAGTCATTCATTAAGAATGGAAGATAATGATGTCCTCTCTCCTAATCGATTATTGCTAGATTGCTTCTCAAGGGACTGGCCACGCCTGGACGAAGTCCCTAGCACCCAACCCTTAGGAGCAATGTTAAGGACAAAAGGATTGTACCATCCATTTGGATATTCCTCCTTATACAATGATGATAAAATATATAAAAACTATGTATCTTGAGAGAGAGAAAAGTCTTTGGTCTTGTTGCTCAAAATTGAATGATTGTCCACCTTTACGGTTCACCTTGATCTTGTGGTCGTTGAATCTTGGTCCTATTCTTACTTGGTCCTAACACTCTCACTTGTGTGCACCTTTGACTATGATGACTCCTACTTTATGGAGTGTATTTACTTAATGGTTTATTAAAGACCATTGGACCATGTATTGATATGGTTACCTTATGTTTTGTTAAAGAACCCTTGACCCACTTATAGTTTTGGACTATTTACCTTATGTTGGACCTTTGGACTTTCACTTTATTATAATTTCATTAAATATATATTTTAGTCTTATTAATAAAATCTTATGATTTTATTAACAAACTTTTGGACCATTTAATCTTATGTTTAAGTCCTTTTACTTTATGATTACACAAACTATGTTTATATTACTTTTGGACCAATTACTTACTTTAGGGTTTTATTATAATAAAACCTTTGGACTTTTGTTATTTCATTTTCATGACGGTTTACTTTTGGACCACCTATTTTTTATTTTATGTTTTAACTTGTTCCTAAGTATTTTTGAGTCACCTACGCTAACCTATATATAAACCAAAGAACTTACTTTTATTATCTATCAATCCTTCGTAATTTTTCCTCACGTGTTTGTGATTTTTCCTCATGTGTTTGTCTACCTACGGTGACCTCTACAATTTTTAAGTGTTGTTTTTTTTTAATCTCTAGTGACCTTCACGATTATCCTTCATGGCTCTTCATGGGCTCTGCATGTTTTACCTCTGTGATTTACCTACGGACTGTCTGCACTCTGTCTGCGGGTTGATTGATTTTCCCTCACGGGCTGTCTGCAATCTTCTCCTCACATGAGCTTCTGTGATTTCTCTTAATGTGAGCCTCTGTGATTTCCGTTAGCATGAGCTTCTGCAATTTCTCTGAGCGTGAGCCTCTGCGATTTATTTATTCTACTATTTTTTATCGAGATTTCTCACGGGATCTGCTTGATCTCTCTTTGCAATTTTTGTATTCACGATCTCTGTGATTTGTCGAACCGAGTCTTACCTCAGCGTGTTTGCGATCTCCCTCTGCTGTGATTCTTCCTCGGCATATTTGTTTATGGGTTCGACCTCCCTCTGCTGCATTTGATCTCTGTGTGAGTTCTGTAGGTGATTGCTTACGGTCTTATCTCTATCTCTAGACAGTCTATGTGATTGAACTCTGTGTGAGTTCTTGCGGGTGGGTAATTGCTTACGAGTTTTGCAACACTTATATGTCTTTCCTTACCCATGGTCACTTGCATGATTTTTTATTGAAGCACCTGAGGTCTGATTACTCCTACCTGAACCCTCTCTCTCAAGGTACGTATATGGTTTAACCAGTTTGACTTGTCCTTTCAGTGACAAGATCAAACTCAAAACTAACTGAGTATAAGGCGGATCCAACGAATGGTTATGATTCTTTATCTTCTGTAGTTTATTTGAGATTTGGTTTACTGCACATGTTATTTATTATTTTTCGATACATGACATTTGGTGAAACATTTCAATGATCAACTTTAACGCAGTAACCAGCAGAGCGTTAAAGTTAACGCAGTGACCAGAAGAGTGTTGAGTTGAAAGAAATGAAAGTTATGTTGTAATGTTTTATTACAGTTTAAATTTTACCTAAGTTTTTATATGTTCGTGTATTGAAGTTTAGTACTTGTATTAACACTCATCTAACCTGTAAAATTCAACAGACCCAAGGTCAAATACTTGGTAAATGACCAAGCGCCTCCATTCTCTCGAAGAATGGCCCTCAGCCCTAGGCTGAGTCCCCCAATTTTATACTGGTTGATCTTCCTGGTAAGTGACCAGGTGCCTCCATTCAAAGAATGGCCACTCAGCTCTAGGCTAAGTTCCCCCAGTGCTGAACAGGTTCCACATCCTGATCCTTGACCAAATGTCCCCATTCAACAAAATGGCTTACTTAGCTCAAGGTTGAGTTCCCCCAGTGCTGGACTAGTTCCACATCCTAGTCCTTGACCAGATGTCCCCATTCAACAAAATGGCTTACCCAGCTCAAGGCTGAGTTCCCCCAGTGCTGGACTGGTTCCACATCCTGGTCCTTAACCAGATGTCCCCATTAAACAGAATGGCTACTCAGCTCAAGAGTGAGTTCCCCCAGTGCTAGACTGGTTCTACATCTTGATCCTTGACCAAATGTCCCCATTTTCCTAGGAGAATGGATCTCGATGATGCTTAGGAAAAATCAACACATGTCACTTGGAACAACAATTCGGAGGAGCAAAACTTGGAGGATGGAGCCTTAGCTTTAGTGCGCTTGGAGGAAGAAATTTTGGGCAATGAGGATGACCATGCAGCAGCAATGCCATCGACATCTTCTAGCTTGTTTCCAGATGCACCATCTTTGCCTAGAGGTTCACAACCTCCATTTGCATCACTGAGTGGGGCTCGTGCAAGTCTTGGACATGGTTCACAAGCATTAGTGGCTACTTGGGATTATAATCCCACTCCCATTGTTCATAGATCATGGGAAAAGAAATTAGAAATTTCTCGTGGCAAGAGGAAACATCCATAAAATCTACTTTTCTTGTTTACAGTATGTTATCCACTAATTTTGCACTTAGTGGATTTTTCGGTGAGCCGCCAAAGCATTGAACAAGTACACTTGTTCGTGATCAGAATTCAGAAGTACGCCAGCCTTTTAGTGGGAGTCTGTTCGAAATTTTTTGTAAATACATGTTCATACCCCCTTGGGGAGATTGTAAAAAATGTCCTAGCATTTAATTTTTTATAAAAGGCTCGGCTTCCCGGACTTGGGCATCAAGCCGACTAGCCCAGAGTGTTTTTTCCCTTGGTTATTATTGGCTATTGAACAAACGACCAATAATTTCTGAGTTTTTCACTCGCTCCTCCAAAGCTGAGGTAGTTGTCTTATTGTTTTGGCCTTGGGAGGTTATTAGAGCCTTCGTGTCAGTATTTTTTGTCATGCTAGGCATTCCCATTGAATCGTATGAACATGTAATAGGTCCCCCTAGAGTTTCGTTGGATTCCGAGAAAAAATAATTTTCTCTATTTTTTAAGCCATTTTTTAACGGTTTAAATGAGAAATTTCAAAATGTAATAAATGAATCATCCGGAGTCCATTTTTGGCGTGGTTGGGCTCATTTTCAAGCTCGGAGCAGCATCATTACCCCAGGGTCCACTTTCACTAAGTTTCAGCCGGCCGAAGCATCCCGAAAGTCATTATTCAGCTAACAGAGTGTCAAAGTGGCATTTTAATGCTAAAAGTGGACATAATGCACCAAAGTCAAAATTATAAAAAGTCAAAAAATTAATAAAAAAGGGGGTGAGGTGACATGGGATGATGTCACAACAACTCATACGACCCTCTTCAAAGTGACATGGCACATTAAACTTTGGGTTAAATGAAGTTGTGAATTATTTCATGAAAGGAAAGTGACGTAAGGTTTGTTGGACTCACGCTAGTTGAAAATAAGGTGAGTTGGATTGGGGTGGGCCCCTCCCTTATACATTAATTATTTGAGTAAACTTTGGTTAAGGTTTTAGGAAGTAGCGAGTGGTGTAATGAAGATTGACGTCAGCTCTAAGTGGGAGGACCCACGCTAGCTTCTTAAGTGGATGCAAATGGGTGAGGGTGGACCCCTCCCCATTTTTTAATGAACTTTGTTATTCCAAACTTCAATTTAATTCATTCCTTCACGCCAGCCTGTCGTACCTTTCACATGTGTGGAATTTGGTGAATGCATTGGGGCGTTTGTGATTTGTTGAGGTGGCTTTGTTGGTGGAGCAAGGTGGAACCTCCTTCATACCAACACTTCAGTTAGACTAATGATCACCCCACCGATTTTGCTGATCGGTTTAGTTAGCTCAGTTCAAGCTCACTTAAACTCTGGCTTCATCCTTAGTTCATGAATGCCCCCCCTAGGGCTTTGTTTTTTGTATAAATAGAGGTGCTTGGCACTCTCTTTTGATGGAACTTTGTAGTAGAGTTACTCTGAGAAAATTGTATCAAGCATTTGCTTTGAATTTGTTAATAAAGATTCGACTTTGGAGGTCTATGAGCTCTTGCATGTGGTAGCTTTCTAATGGTTGAGGTGATATTGTCTCTAACCCCTATTTCTTTAATACTTGCATGAGATCAATAATTTTTGCTAGCTCAAGAAGGCCATTGTTGGCACGATAGAATAGCAATTTGTTGTTTCAATTTTGTTGTTTATGCGAAGTAGATTAGTATCTGGATGGACATGAGTAATCAGTATATACGTAATGTTGATCTTGATTTAATTTTCTTAGCATACTAGCATGTAATTTTGATCTCTCATTTTGTATTGAGTTTTGGTGTGTTATCAGGCCTCACAGGTGAAGAAGGGTGTGAGCTCAACTGCTTCTATCCCAAGCTTCAAGCAACCAATTTTTGTTTAACACTTTGTGATTGCAGGACCTACAGG
>LPNX010815069.1:106546-150402 GCA_001517045.1 Pseudotsuga menziesii | reverse complement strand
AGAGAGGGCAGCGTAGTAAAACTTTTCTATTGCTGAATTTACACAGCAAAGAGAGGACAGCAGTTTGTCTTGCTGGTTCGTTTTACACAGTTTACGGGGCAGTGAAGTATTTTATTGACTTGCTGATTTATAACAGCAGTAAAAGGGCAGCGAAGTATCTTGGTGTCTGGTTGGTCTTACAGTCACTCTCTCAAGCATATTTCATGGTGGAAAGTTTGTATTTCGATCTTACATATTATTTGCAATAAAGGAAGATTGTTTGCTGGAGTTTTTATCCCATATTGGGTTTCTCCAGGGTAAATTCTTGTGCATGTGTGAGATCTTATTTGTATACTTCTTCTATTGCTGCTTATCATTTCAAGTGTTCATCTATCTGTTGGTTTAAAGATCTAAGTTTTGTTTAAAGTGGAAGAAAAGTAAAAAAACAGTAAACACTTTGCTCGAATATATATATGCTTGAAAAAAACTAACACAGGGATCGTCTTCTTTTAATACCAAAAAAGAAAGCTGGGAGTCTCTCTCTATCTCTTGTGTTCCATCCACAAGAAATATTTTCTTTGGTTACCGGTTACTTTAGGAAGCCCTAGTCTCCATTTTTCCATCTTTTGGCTTCCCTCCTATTGTCTTGTTTGGCTTGATCTTCCTCTTTCCTCTTCGCTGCCCTCTTTTCTCCTTTCTTCACTTAGTTTGCAGCCCTCTTTTTGTTAGTTTGCAGCCATCTTTCATTCCTTTTGCAGCCCTCTTTTCCCCTTTTGGACAGCCCTCTTTTTGCCTTTTTCCTCTCCCGTTTCATAGCCTTTTCTCTTCTCTCTTTCCTCCATTTTCACCATAGAGGTTTACCCCCTTTTAAAGAGTTAGTTTGTAGTTTTGTTTCTTTTATTTCTTTGATTAACATATAACGTTTCAAGTGTTTAAAGCTCTTACTTTCAGGAAAAATCAAGAAAGGCCTAAAGGCTAAAGGCAAGCAAGGAAGTAATCAAAAAGCAAAAAGACAAAAATACTTCCCTCTTCTTTCTTTCCCTTTCTCACCTTGCTCTTTCAGGAAGAGGCAAAAGCAAAATCAAAAAAAGCATTGTAAAGAGTTAATAAAGAGCAAGTGGGATAAAGGCTCCCACACCCCTCTTCCCCCATTTGGGGGAAGCTTGTATCGTCTCTTTTAGTTTCATGTTTGCATAATAATTTGCTAGAGTAGAATAGGAAAGAGTAGTTTCATTATTAGAAGTTTGTTTTCATAAAAGTTAGAAAATAAAAGCCTTTGTTTCATTACTTAGTTGGTTTAAGTTTTGTTTACTTTCATTTGATATAATATTGCAAAAATTAAAAAGAACCAAAATCTCTTGAATCTCACCATAAGGTGGATCAAGAGTGCTCTCTATCGAAGAGTTTGTTTAGTTTTTATTTTATGTCATGTACTTTGCTTTTTTTTGTAATTTAATAATTAATTTCTAAGTCTCTTGAACTTGCCGGAATCCAAATCAAGAGCACTCTCTATCGGAGAGCATATTAATTTTTGCATCATCCTTGCACTTAGGCATATAGAGTAGATAAGACTCTTGAACTTTTGTCATAAGACAAAGTCAAGAGCGCTCTCTGTCGGAGGGTTTAATTAACTCTTTTAATAAAATCTTTCAACTCACATTCCCCTCTAATTAATTTACTTCGTTGATATCCTTCACCTAGTATGCTCTGCCGACTTTCATAGTTGGGCTCGTACTCAGAACGATGAACGGACTTGCTAAGATCGCAATAACAACACAAATAAAATTTTACCCATAACCAACGTACCAGCGTTGTAGAAAGCATTTAAGTGTGTTCTCAGTAAGGGCGTCGGAACTCCCCATTGTCTTAGAGTCGCGGCTAGCTGGTCAATCCTCCAGGACACCAGCCCGGGATACTGGACGGGCTGACATGTCTAGAACAGAATGATTTCGAACACTTTCCCGGTTGGTCTCTGATACCTTTTTTCAAAGCCATAATAAACAAGACCATTAAAATATTTAAAACGTACCAAGAGCACTCACATAACATATCCACTAGCTTTATTTCAAGACTTGTATCTTTGTTATTTTTTAAGCATTGTAGAGCTTCAACTCCATAAGGCACTGGTTTGTCATTTCATGCATTATTAATCTGGACCATTTGTCCTTTTATTTATAAAATCTTTATATGTGAATGCAAATTTTATTTTTACAAGTTCTTGATATACTGTTCATCTTTTAATCCAGTGCAACAACGTGGATTGCCTTTGTCTTGTGTTCAAATTCTTATAATTATAATCATCTTCATCATATAAATAAACTCCTAAAAAACACCCATCCACATCACTTCTATAAAATTAACTTAAACACATTGAGCCATAGAAACTCTTTGTTAGGGAATACTCCCCTTGGCTTCATTAGGAGTTAGCATAAACGGAGGAGCTAGGAGTAGGTGACAGTACCTGGCTCTGTGCTTTGCCCCCAAGGTCACACCTCTCCCACTTTCCTAAGTGAGGAGATAGCTTTCGGAAGATTTCTATTGTTGGTGTGCAATCGGTGGACAACACAGTATTTTCAAGTTTCTACGCTATTGACTCTTTTATATTTATTATGGTATATTTTATAAGCATTACATGGCAATTCAAGTTTGAAGTTTGAAGTTGAACCTACCTTTGAAGTTCACTATTTGCAACTTTGCATTATTGAGTCATGGACTGCATAAAAGCATATTATAACCCCTTGGTAATAAATATGATGCTTGGTGAATTGTTTCAACTTTCATTTCGTGGTTGATGTTCTTTGTTATAGACTATAGTTTGGTTACAAGTACAACTTTAGTGATCACAAAATGTTATATATTGAAAATTTGAAGCTTTAAGGTTGATGTTATGGATATTCGACCTATGGTTGACAAATTCACTACTAGATGATGGATGATTCATGAATGATGTTATCTAGAATTATGGTTCATTTCATGATTTTATGTTTTCCATAACTAGTTCAACATTCTACATGCATTTGTTGACATATATGAATCAAAATATATATTATATATAAAATACGCTCCCAAACTTGAATTTTTGAAATTTTAGCTTTCCGCTTCCGCTTCCGCTCCCAACTAACCTTGGTACAGACATGCCATACAACAAGCAGCAATTGATAGAAAGTTTTCTTGATTTTGGCAGGCAGATTTTTCCTCAGTAAGTGTACAGATCTATTTTGTCTGGGTGTACCATACAACTGTTAGTTTGACAATTGTGGAGGTTTCCTTGTAAGCTTTGAATTATTATTGAAAAGCTAATATGAAGGAGTAAATTATCTGTGTATTGTGGTTTTGCTTCCAATGTTTATTTTCCAGCAATATGCATGATTTTACTGATATGTGAAGAATTTAATTTATGTAATAAAGTAACAGCCTCGTTTAGTTGAGAACACAAGGACAGTAGTCGCCTAGAATTAGGAAAATTCACACAAGACACTAGGGTTCATGAGAAAACCATAGGAGAAGACATGAAGAAGAGAGAGATGTCTTGCTTGTTCTTGGAGAGATTGCTCTAGTGAGATGCTAGGGTCTGCTTTTGTGAAGAACTTGGAGTTGGAGATGATGACAACTTGTACATTCATTCGTTCCCAAGGTTGTGTTAGAGATGTGAGAAATGGAGTATATTAGTCTCTCTCTCTTTGTATTGTTCATTGTATTATCACTATTTGTCTTGAGTTTCTAGGGTTCTTGGAGAAGTTCAAGGGATATTCTAGGGTTAGGGCTTCACCTTAAGGGGGTAAAAGCTAGGGTTTGTGATAAACCCCAAAGGATCATTTTTCTTGTAGCTCTTGTGAGATAAGTCAAGGGTTTTGGAAACTCTAGTGCTATTTGTTATGCTTGATTGAGGAGGAGAAGAGAAGGAGACATCTTGGACACTTGTGGTAGACAAGTGTCGAAGCCAGGGAGGATTTGTTGGTGTTGACGATAGCTCCATTGGTGGTGGCTAGGGTTTTCATGGTTTTCCTTAGCTAGGGTTTGGATAAGTAGATATTGTACCAGCTTTGTGATAAAGTTGTGGTATGTACATGTACTGCATTTCTTCTATATATATATATATATGAAGTTTCCAGCTGTCCAAAATTGCGTACTTACGGAATTGATTTTCAGCTTGCATTTTCTTCTTGATTTGGTAATTTCCAGCAGTTGTCATTTGTGTTGGTTTGACTAATCATAGGGCTGAAATCATTAAGTGATTTAACATATAACTTGAAGATAAGAGAGCAGAGTTTCTGCTGTAAAATCTCTTGTGATAAAGTGTGCCCTAAGTGCTGAAACTTGTAGGCATTTGTTTGGTATCTTTTGTGTTGGGCTGCCTAGCATATTGGATTGAAGTGAAATAAAATATTGTCCACTGTTTGCTGCTGTGGTATTTCAGATCAGCCTTAAAGTTGAAAGTTCACAAGAAACCTCTGGAGAGGTGTTTAAAATTTGCAATAAAGGGCATTTTGGGAAATTTCAACGGTATATTCCTCAATGAAGAAATCATGCTGAAAGGTAAGCTACATACAAAACCATAATCGAAGAGTAAAGTTTTTGGTATGCAAAACTTAAAAGTTAAAAGTAATGGCATGAGAAGTATAAAAATTCACCACATCACCTACCATAAGAAGAACTACAGAAACGTAAACTTTTGTACAAAGTTTGTGAACTGGCTCAGTACTTAAAATTGAAAATGAAATAAGTAGTTACCTTGGTATCACATGTCCATCTGCATCTTGGTTCCCTTGGTCAGAAACACGAACACAATTGGTAGGAATCTTCAATTGTAAGTAAAATTCACCAACTGAGAGCTCATGCCAATGCTGTTTTCTTCTAGTGCTGCACCTGATATATATATTTATATATTATCAGGTTGAGGTGAGCCAAACCCCGAGTCTTACCAAAGTGGATTTTTCTAGTGTTGAAAAAGATGACATTAGTTATATTACCTCTTTCTACAGCCAGTTTCATGTCCTCCTTCCCATCATTTAGCTCAACAATCATGTCAAGACCTCATATCAACATTCTCTGTGATCATTAAAGCCAAGTCAAATTTCCCTGTCTTATAGCATGTTTCAATCAGCTTGGTGCAGGTAACTTTATCTGGAGCTTCGCCCCTCATAAGCATCACATTGAAGAGCTCATGGGCCTCTTGTACCCTATTGTCTTCACATAGCCCACAAATCATTTCATTGTAATTGAGGCTACTAGGCTTCAGGCCATGGCTGACCATGTCCACAAATAAATTAAATGCAAGGTCAATTTTACAATCTTTGCAAAGGCCATGAATTACTGCACCATACGCTCCCCTAGTGGGTACCAATCCTTTTTTGTACATTTCATTTAACAGACTAGTTGCTTCCTGTAATCTATTTTCATTGCAAAGCCTTTTAATTAGTGGACTATATGTCATAGAATCAGGAATGCAATTTTCTACATCCATCTGGTCAAAGACCTTCAATGCAAGGTCAATTTCACCTTCCCTGCAATGAGCATTGATTAGTATGGTGTATACCACTTTATTAGGAATCAAACCCTTTTCCATCATCCTATTTAAAAGTTCATAAGCATCCCTCAACTTGTGTGCTCTACAAAGTCCGTTGATCAAACCACTGTACACATAAATATCAGGTGCACAACCCTTATCCATCATTTCCTTCAGCAATTTGAAAGCCACGTTGATCTTTGCTTCTGAAGAGTCCGCAATATGGGTCATAGTTACTTCCGCTTGGATTAATGTCTTTTCTTGCAATAAACTGAAAATTTTATTTTCTGCTTGCATTGCATTTGCATCAGATAACGTCAACCAAGAATACTCTCTCCTGATCGCTGTCACATTCCTGCAAAGTCCATTGATCAATGACCCATAAGTGACTATGTCAAGATCAATGCCATTTGCAACCATTTGACCCACAAACCTAAAAGCCAGGTCAATCTTTCCTTTTCGGCAGAACTGGTTGATTAGTATGGTATAAAGTACATTATTTGGAACCAGGTCATCCTCCAACATCATGTTTAGGCACCTGCATGCTTCCTCGGTCTTGTTTTGATTTAGAAATCCATTTATAAGAGCACAGTAAGTACGGAAGCTTGGATGACAACCCTTTCTCATCATATCTTCAAATAAAATGCTAGCATCTCTAATTTTCCCTAGTCTACAATATGCATCAATCAGTGAGCCATAAATCACTGCAACAGGAACGACACCTCTTTCAACCATCTTATAAAACAGGAGTTCTGCATCTTGCAAATTCCCTTCTTTGCACAGGCCTCTGATCAGTGGATCATAAGTATAAGCATCTGGGACAAGGCCAACCTCAAGCATTCTCTCTAAAACTTCAAAAGCTAGGTCAAGTTTGGCTTCTTGACAGTGTCCACCAATCAGCATGGTATAAGTTATTTCATTGGGAAGCAAGCCTTGTGCTTGCATTTCATGGACAAGCCTGTCTGCTTCCTTGATCAATCCCATTTTACAAAGCCCGCTAATTAGTGAGTTGTAGGTGAACACATTAGGTTTACATTCATGGAGTACCATTTTATCGACAAGTCTAAAAGCAAGGTCCAGGTTGCCTTCTGCGCAGGCTGCATTGATTAGTATGTTGTAAGCAACTTTAGCTGGTAGTAAGACCATTTTAATGATTTCATCAAGCAACAGCTCCGCCTCCTCTAAATCTGTTTTCTTCTGAAGTCCAATTGTCGATTCCATATGAGTTTGACTATCCAGGTTGTATCTCGCTATTGCCTGCAAAATCTTGAAAGCTAGTACAATCTTTCGTTCTTTGCAGTGTCCTTTCATTAGAGCAAAACAGGTTAGATGGTCTGGGAATATCCCACTTTCTAGCATCCTAATGAACAACTCATCTGCCTCCTCGAGCTTGTTTTCTTTGCTGAAAGTAGATATCAAAACAGTGTAAGTGTGAACATTTGGTTGGCAACCATTTCCAATCATTCTATCCATAAGCTCAGATGCACAGTCAAACTTCCTAATTTTGCAGTATCCATCAATTAGATTGGTATAGGTGACTACATTTGGACCGAAACCATTATCCAACATCAGGTTGAAGATCTTCCATGCCTCCTCCAACAAGCATTGATCACAGAGTCCACTGATCAGCACATTATAAGCGTAAACATCGGGCTCACAACCCGCATTAATCATTCTATCAAAAACTTGGAAAGCAGCATTAATCTTCCCTTCTTTGCAGTATCTAGTAATGATAGTTGTGTAGGTCACTTTATTAGGCACCCAACCCCCAGCTTCAATCCTGTTCAACAAACACACTGCCTCCTCCACTTTATTTTTTTTACAGAGTCCGTCTATAAACACAGTATAAGTATAAACATCAGGCTGTTGACCCATCTTAACCATTTTGCTCAACAGCTCACAGGCTTCATTCAAACAGCCCTGGCTGCAGAACCCATGAATTAACTCTGTAAAGGTGAAAACACAGGGAACAAGGCAGTTCACTATCATGTCATCGATAAACCTAAAAGCCTCTGGAAGCATTTTGTTAAGGCAATGCTCCTGAATCAGAATATCATATGTGGCAGAACCAGGTACCCAACCTTTCTGAATCATTTGAGCATAAAAAGCATTAGCCTGCTGCAAATTTCCTTGTTTGCAGAAGCAAATGACCATAGAATTGAAAGTAGAAGAATCTGGGGAAACACCTTTGCTTGTCATTTCTGAATAGAGTTCATGAGCCTGACTGAAAAGATTAAAACTTACCAGTTTCCAAAGAAGATAATTGTAATTGAGTAGATCAAACATCAATCCATGGTGAGTAGCATAGCTGAAGGTGCTCAAGGCCTCCGCAATCATACCATATTTTGCATATCTCCGAAACATTTTACTCACAACTCCATGTGCTGCAGCAATCATGTTTTTGGTCATCAGAAACTCTACAAGATGACGCCAATGTTCTTTATGTTTTCGGCCCACGGCAGCTCTCCTATATGAACGCAATGTTCTCTGTGTGGTACTTGCAGGCACTCTATCTCCATTGGAGCTCTGCAATGAAAGCCGTGTATTATTGTGATTGAAGTCTACGGAATCTTCATCGTTGGCTAGAGTATTACCACTTATGCGCCTACTGCCGTCGGTTTTCATTCTCCGAAACAATCCGTTCTGAATGGGAATATGAGCAATTTGAGAAGGGGGTAATCGACGAATGAAAAAGAGTTTCGTCCTCGTAGTCATACCCTCTTCTCATAAAAAGCCTCAGTAGTCTGTTTCTGTTCACTAGTAAGCATATTGTTGCATGAAAACTGGCCCAGTTCATTAGCAAATTCTTGAGGTTTTTGATTAATTTCTTCACCAGCATCCTCTTTCCAACCATACATTCGTACTTTCTCAGCATCCCCGGTTACAGACATGGAGACACTCCTAAACCGCTCATAAACCCCTGCCACAAACATTTCGATAAAACATCGCAAAGCCTCTTTCAATTTGTCTTAAGCATATCTCAAAACCACCGAAGCATCATCGTCTGGAAAAAACCGCCGAAGTATCTGTTATTTTGTTTGAAGTTAACACTGTCCGTAAAAAATATTAAAAACTATGAGCACGAAAACAAGGCCAAACTAAAGGAGGGTTCAGTGATTGCTTAGCGAGGCTTTTTAATGGTCATATTAATTATTAATAATTTAAATTTAAATTTAGAGCAATATTACATTTCTTTAATAATAGTAAAAGTGGACAAATATTTAAGTTGTAGGTGTTTTATCATCTCCCAAAAGATTCCTCATCTTTCTGGTTATTAACATCCCGACATGTGTCAACACGTTATTGGCGAGATTAATCGATAAACTTTCTGGTTTTTATATCTTGTGATCCGGCAGGGACGGAACAAGGCGCAATGAAGTTGATCGGCTGATTTTTGTGTCAGCCTTTATTCTGTCTGTTCGCATTCTTTCTGGGTAAGCTCTTCTTCTACCAAGTCCATGCTTATCTTGAACTCGCTCTGTGTTCTTTTTTTTTGGTCTGGCTCTACATTTGGTTGAGATTAAAGAACCGGAGAGAAAATTTAGGTTATTGCAGAAAGTACCTGTTGGAGGAGCAAATCAGTATGCCGACTTGAACGATAGTTGACTTAGTCGATTAGCGGTCAACCGACTAATGAGAGATTAGGTCGACCACCTAAGGTCGTGTCGGTTAAGTCAACCGACAGGTAGTTATTTGTAACTGTTTGTAAATCATATATATTAGGCTGTTGAGCCAGATGAGAACTCAATTCAGTTCTCTGTATTGTATGGACCCTTTCACTATATTATAATCTGTTATTCTACTTACTTGTTCTTGTCTCTTGTCTCTGTTATGTATGTCTGTATTAATGTGTATTATTGGTAACCCTATGTGATCTGTGAGATTACAATAGTACCAGATTCAAAACTCACATATACAATTTTTTTTAATGGCAAGGATAATAAAAAATTGTCAAATTCAGACCTCATTGTTTTTTTCACGTAATTTACATAAGGTTTTCACACCGATTTCGGATATGCCAACGTTGAAAGTAGGAAATACTATCTTCGACGTTTCTTTATTTGAAAATAGGAAACTTCAGATATTGGAAATGTCGCAAATCGCATCTTGCGGAATCTGAAATCGAACCATATGGTGTTTCTGCAATCGTACCGGTAATTGCCGATCTTTAATTTTGTTACGTTAGTTCAATTTTTTCGCGCTTCTTATATCCCGTAATCGAGCAGGGACACAACATGGACTTTAGGTGCAGAAAAAGGTGGCATGGAGTTTATCAGTTAAGTACACGTTTTGAAAACGCTTAGGCTTTATTCTGTCAGTTCGTATTGATTTGATCAGTACCGTCTTTTTTTCGCCAAGTGGATTACATGTTTTCATGACACTTCTATCTGTTGATGTGCTTAAATGGATTGATGGACTCAATGGATTGATTTTCAATAGTAGATCCTTCTTTTCAGTTGGTGTTTATCGTGTTTTTTCGGCAGGTGGCTTCTATGTTTTCACTACACTTTTATATGTTGTCCTAAACGATCGGTGCTGGAAATTATTTTCAATTAAGGCTTTTGGACAATTTTGCAGTTCATTTCTCTCAATTTGGAATAGTTCTTGCGAAGATTTTTCCCTTGCTAAGATTTTCCGAGTTTCAGTTTATTTGGGTTTAGGTTATGATTTTCTGCAGCGCTTTTGTGCATTTAGAATCTCATCTTAGATATTAGTTTTGTTTGACTGTTGGTTCAGGTGATGAAAGACATTTTGCCCATGTCTTTTTTTTCACATTAATGCTTCATCAATGCATTGTTGTTCCATCAATTTCTGACAAACATGGGGCTGTATCTTCAATTTTCCTCATCTAATGACAATCTACAAGATCTTCTTATAATATTTCATTTATCGCATTCGTTGCTACACCGCCTTTTGCTTTCTATGCATAAAGAGGCCTTTAGGTAATCATTATTTCTTACTATTTGTTGTGTTTCATCTACGCTTTGAATTTCCATCAGAAGATTTTGAAGTTTGCTAAATTTGCAGGTATTCCTTAGTTCTTTATTTAGTCTGCTTATTAGATGATGAAACACCGTTGTTGCATTTTAATTGAATCTGACTCTTGCTTTATTGCAAAAATATTGTGGCATGTATTGGTTATTTCATATCTATCAATAAAAGCTTAGGTATTAGTTTTTTGGCTAATTTAAAATGTTCTTTATGAGATGGTGAAACACCCTTCCTGTGTTTCATCAATTGATTCTTAAAATAGGCATAAACTTATTGGAGGAATAACTTTTCCGAAAATAATAAGAACAGTGAAAATAAAGGGTGAAAATCGGGATTTGGAAATCCGAAATGTCTGAAATAGGAATACCAACATGTTCCTATTTGAACACATATGATTTCTTGATATGTTGCAAAATTTGATATCCGAATATAACATGTTCCTTATTACTAGAAAATACAACATAGATTTCCAAACACCGAAGCATCGAAAATTGGCAATAGGAACATGGACATATTTGTATTTGAACACATAGGATTTATGTATATGTCGCAAAATCGGAAGATTTTGAACCTCACTAAATTTGTAGGTATTGCTTACTTCTTCATTTTGTCTGCTTATTACATGGTGAAACACCGTTGCTGTGTTTTAATTGAATGTGACTCTTGCTTTGTTGCAAAAATATTGTTTAATGTATTGGTTATGTCATGCCTACGAATAAAATGTTAGGTATTAGTTTTTGCCTAATTTAAAATGTTCCTTATGATACGGTGAAACACCCTTCCTGTGTTTCAATTGATTCTTACTGCTTTGTTGCCTTGTTGTATGTTGCAAAATCGTCCATCTTCCGATTGCTGGTTGCAAAACATACGACATCGATTTCCCAATTCCAATTTGTTGGAAATTTACAGTAGGAACATGGACTTGTTCGTATTTGAACACGTACAATTTCGGGAATCCGAAATGTCAGTTATTCGAAATATAGAACATACGATTTCTGCAATCGTAAATGTCGCAAAATTGAAAAATATGTTTTTCCTTGTTCGCAAAACATAAACAAATTTAAAATGTATTTAAGTTCAAATGTATCTACGGATCGAAAATCGAGAAATAAGATAAAAATAAATGAGACAAATACTTTTCCGATTTCCGCATTCGAAAATCAGAAATCAGACCAATACACTTGCGAGAAAAAATGGTATGAGTTTTTCCATTTAGGATCTTTGATTTGTTTGAACCTGAGTTTAAATTAGATAAAATTAGGCATTTTCAATTCTAAATGTCGAAAATCCAAAATAGGAACATCGACATGTTTATATTTGAAATCGGATTTTTGGATATGTTGCAAAATTGGAAATCGGAATATAGCATGTTTCTTATTGGAAAACATAGGACATACATTTCCGAATTCCAAAATGTCGACAATCAACAATAGGAAAATGGACATATTTGTATTTCAACACATACGATTTCTACTCGATATGTTTATAGCTCAAACAGATTGAAACCAGAGTAATTAAATATGTTAATGAATAACAACAACGAGAACAATGAAATATGTTAATGTGAAGAATTTTGTTTTTTTATATCCATTTTATACTGGACAAATGATTGCGTTACATTCCAATTTTTTTTTTCATTTTGTGTTTCATTTCACAGGAAAAAATAACCATCATCTTATGGAGACTATGGTAACTGAAGATTCTATTTCACTATTGCTACATGGTGTTGTCAACCTTTCTTCGCTGGTACAGGTCTTTGCATTAAACCAAGTGAATTCACTCAACTCATCATCTATTCGGTTATGAATCTCTATTTCGGACGGCCTTCACAAGCATGAGCTACTTCTTCCAGTTATATATAGTCATCTTGTAGAAAATGCACAGCTAAAACAAGGAACTATAATCAAAATTACCCAATGTTCATCCAACATTGTACGTAATATAGCATACGTTCAATTTCCTCTCTCTTTTTCTCTCAAGCAGTTTCACACTGTTCATGCATTCAATGTTTGTCTCGCATTCATGTCTAATATACTTCATCTCACAGGACTATTGCATTGATTGCACTCGAGGTTGTCAGACTTGATGCAAAAATTATTGGAGATTCTGCACCTTACCACTTACCTGTAGCTTCTCCTTCTCAAAGTAGTTGTTATGTTCCAATAAACACTAGCTCAATAAATCAAAACCCTTCCTTAGCTAGATCGACTATCCCATTCATATCACTCTCCTCTTCTACCAAAGTTTGGAACATTCAAGGTCGAGTTACTGCCAAGACAAACATACATGAATATGGCAACCAACGAGGATCTGGAAAAGTGTTTGGTTTTGACCTTGTTGATGCTTCACACAATGAAATACATATATCTGCATTCAATGAATTGGCACTCTCTTTGTATGACCAAATAGAAACTGGAATAGTGTACATTATATCAAATGGCATAGCTAAAGCATCCAACCCAATTTTCAACCATTTGAAAATCCATAACGAGATTTTTCTATGTTCCACTTCAACCATTCAAGCATGATCAGATGAATATCCCTTAATACCTTTATGTTGCTTTAACTTTAAAACTATTCAGGAGATTCAAACTATACCAGTAAATTCCATGGATGACCTTGTTGGACTTGTCATTTCAGTTTCACCTACATCCACAATACGAAAATGAGATGGTGTTGAAACTATTAGGTGAACCATTGGAATTCATGACATGTCAGGCTACAGTATTGACATAACACTTTGGGAAGAGCATTGCCAAATTCAAGGAGCTAAGCTTTCCAGCCTTCGTGGTTTACCTGCTCCTCTAGCAGTAGTGATCAAGGGCAGCCGTGTTACAGATTTTAATGGAAAGTATGTTGGCACTATTTCGAACTCTACTATATTTATAAACCCAAATATTAAACAAACATCAATTCTCCAAATATGGTTTAATGATAATGGATTTTTTTCAACATCTCCGTCTTTGAGTCACAAATTTAGTGCCTCAAATTTTGCTCATCAGAAAGTCATTACCATCAATGAGCTACAAACTCTTCAAGCATCTGAAAAAGTTGTTTGGTATTCTCTTGCTGCAACCATCACAAATGTTAACATGAATGACTTTCATTTCTTGCATGCACTCTCTTTGTTGATGGTATACAATGCATGAAAAATATTGCCGACAAAGTTGGAGACATTTGGCATTGTGGTAAATGTGATGGGGAGTTTGTTGAATGTGACTACTGATATATCCTACATGTTGACTTAGGATATGTAACTGGAAATATTCATGGTGTGATCACTTTTGATGATGCTACAAACCAACTCATGGGCATCTCAGCAAAAGACCTGTGTCTTCTCGCAACTGAATCAACATCAATTGCTGAAATAGTCCAAAGAATCTGCAAGAAACAATTACTTCTTACTCTTTTAATTAGAACAGAGACGTTCTTCGGAAATGCATGCCTAGAAGTTGTAATTGTGATGGTTGAAAATACATCTTCAACAACTTCATTTGATACATAAATATATAAGTTTGTTCAACTTGATACATAGGCATATTCTTTATTGTCTGTAATGAATGTTTTGATGATCTCAGGAAAAGATATGTGTCTTCTGTCAACTGAATCAGCATCAATTATTGAAATTGGACACCTAAAAGCTGTAATTATCATGGTTGAAAATACCTCATCAACAACTTATCATGGTTGAAAATACCTCATCAACAACTTCACCGCAAATGAATCATATTTCTCATTATGGAAATCCTATGTTTTCCAATAACGAACACCCTAAGTTCTGATTTTGTGAAACATGTGCTTGTTGTTATTAATTTCTCAAAATTAAATAACTATGTTTTCCAGTAAGAAACACCCTATATCCCGATTTCTGATTCCTCAATTTTTGAAATTACATTTATATATAAATAATAACGTATGTCTGCTTACTTCTTCATTTAGCTGTTTTAAGTAATGAACTTAGCCTAAATATGCAAGGATACTACAAATTTTTGCTAATATCTTTTTCGTTATCATTATCCAGTGGAGGTTAATTAAAAATTGTTGTTTCAAGCTTGTCAGGTTGATATATAGAATCAAACCAAGTTTAGACACCAAATTTCCATGAAATTTACAGAGAGACCGATGAAAAATAACAGAGAGAAAATTTAAAATAGGCATAAACTTAGCGGAGAAATAACTTAAGCAAAATTTTCAAATTCCAAAATCTCAGAAATAGGAAGTATCGAATATTGGGACTAGGAACATGGACATGTTTGTATTTGAACACATAGGATTTCTGTATATGTCACAAAATCAGAAATAGGGTCATAACATGTTTGTTATATTCACACGTAAATTTCCTAGAATCTGAAATGTCAGTTATTGACAAACATATGATGTATGATTTCTACAATCCTAAATGTTGATACTTGTGGATGTCGTTCGAGATACAAATTCGGAACCAAATAAATGATGAGTTGAATAAGTTCACTCGAATAAATGATCCTCACAAAATTTTGTCTAACTTTGTGTATACCCAATATTTCGGATATCAAAAATTGAGAAGCAAACAAATTATTTCAACCTCGTGTTTGTATAAAATATTCCCAGATAATTACAATTGAGTTAATATTTTTTTTTGTCTTTTGCTTTATATCCATAAAATTGGCAGTTAACAATTTAACGATTTCGTTGTAGGCATTATGCCAACTCATGATAATGAAGTTTTTCAACCACTGTTTTCACTTTAGAACCGTTTTCACTTGATCATAATTCTTGCTTTTTATTGCAGTTGTGTTGACATAACTTGTATACTCCATCAATTCAGTTTCAAATGGATATAGATGCTTAGCACAATTCTTTGTTGCACTGTGAGGCTCTACTTCATCCGTTTTCAATGAGTCTATACTCAGCCCAACATTTTGTGTGCCTTAAAGATTGTCGATTTCCTATTTCCAATTTCCTATTATCGAATATGGGAAACCAGAAACCAAATAAATATCAGAAACCAAACAGTTGTACACTCATGTTTTTGTTGAAATAATTTGTTGGCTTCCCGATTTTCGATACATGATATTTTGAGAGAATTACAATTGATCTTATGTAAATTACATTATGGTTGATTTGGTTATTATTTATTTATTCTTGGTTACCTACATGCAATGAGTTAATATTTTTTTTTGTCTTTTTCTTTATACTAATAAACTTTGCAGTTAACAATTTTACGATTTTGTTGTAGACATTATTCCAACTCATGAAAAAGCCAATGCATGAAGAAGAATTGTATATGCAGAGAATAGAGATAAAAACAACAAGAGACAACGTCTTCTTTACAGAGCTACATGGCTACTTGTGGATATGTCTTGTCTAGTTTCTCTTCCCAAACCTTTCAACAGACCTTCACTTCGACCATCTATGCTAAATCCATCAAGCACCTGCCTCGATGATGCACATCAACGATTTCGTACAAAAATGGACCAACTGCGTGATATGCATGTCTGCTCAATTTGCAAAGAATGTTATCCTGGTATTGTAACGACAAAAATCAATGATGCATATACTTGCTCTCATTGTATTCTAGAACGAAAAGGCCATTGCTTTTCATTAAAAAACAATATGGATCCATGCATCCAACTACTTGTACTCACAACACTTACACAGGTTGAAGAAATGTTGATTAGTTGTGCTAACCCAGTTTTACAAGTTACACATGCTCATGGTGGTCAATATAAATATTCTATACATACTATTTATTCCCCCCAGGACATTTCCAATATTGCCAAATACCTGTCCCATTTAATATCATAACTTGACATCCTTGTTGTTCGCAAATGCAACTCTACAAACAATCCATATGAACTGTTTGTTAGTCGTACACTTGTTCTTGCTACCCTTGAATACAAAATGGCAAACAACCCATACTACAACGATGTATAAGTCAACTTAGTTGCATTATCTTCACTACCTCTTGTCTCAATAGACATTTCACCTTGGATTCCGCAAGTTAATAACAATGATACATTATCTCATCAACAAAGCTTGTCCTCTACAGTTGAACCACCAAATTCATTTTAACCCTATGAAATTGAATCCTCCTCATTTATTTCAACACAACCTAATGCTAGAACTAAGGTTGAAGAAATTAGACAATTAATACATATACCAAATACTCCACTAGAACCTTCAATTGATTTACCTCCTATAGGCATTTCACCTATCAATGAGTACAACACAGAAAGACTTATTTCCATGGCTTTTCCAACTTTGTTCCCCACAGGTGCAGCAATGCTTAAACAACCATGCATTCATGAGGTTGATATGCACGAATATCCACTTCACCTAATTCACTATCATAACAACATATTTGGGCAACATCCTTGATTCCGCTACTACATATACAATGTAATTATGTGTCATCGGAGTAATGCTATAGCCTTTGTTTTTGTCAAAACTAATCTTGAAGATACAATACCTCTGATAATACTTGAACTTGTTAACCATTTGCAAGACATGCCTAATCAGAAAATTGGTGAGCAGGTCGCAAGGTTTGGATCTTCATTACATGGAACACACTCATATTGGAACAAAAGTAGGGTTGAACTAACTAATATGATCAATCAATAAGGTACACCAACTTTCTTCTTTACCCTTAGTGCAATTGATACAAAATGGCCAGATTTGCATGCTTTGATGCCTATTGCATGTTTTACCGGTTTAGCTCAAGACTACCAATGCAAAGTTCACAACATCATATCAAATCCACATATTAAATCACAATACATGCACAATAGATTCAAGACATTCCTTCAAGAGGTGCTTGAAAAAGGTTTTCATATAACATATTCTTGGTGCAGGTATTTTACCATCTCTTCGTTTTTATTTTTCTCTTCCTATTTTTCACTTTATATATTCATTTTCCTTCGGTGCAGGTATGAATGAAAACATAGAGGATCGACACACATTCATGTTTTTATTTGGTTGGCAGATGCACCAAATATGGACAATTTAGATTGGGAAGATATTAATGCAGTTGAAGCTGCAAATTTTTTTTTGACACATGTTACAGCTTGGAATCCTCGTGATACGCACTTAAAATCTGGGTTGCACCATTCTACAGAAAATTATCCATGCAGTCTTGCATCACCATCCATATTTGCATCAAACTACTCAGTTGACTCTGAAGAACTTGTAAATTTTGTTCAAAGACACACTATATGCTCAAAATCAACTTGTCTTCGCAAAAAAGGAACATCTGTGAAATGTCGCTATGGTTTTCCATATGAGCTGCAAGCTGCTTCTTCATTATTCTTTGATGCAAATGGACGTAAAACATACAATCCTGCAAGACATGATTCTTTTCTCAATATTCACAACCCTATCATGCTTTCAATATGGAGGGCTAATGTTGATTGCCAACCTGTTCTTTGTAAACATGTTGTCCTCAAATACATCTCAAAGTATGCATCAAAAGTAGATCCAAAACCAGAAAGCTACCATGCAATTCTATCTCACCTTGCACATGCAGCACCAAGTGACGGTCCCATTCTTTAGCCAATCAAACAATTGCTTGCCCAAACAGTTGCAGAACGAGACATTAGTGCACAAGAGACATGTCACATGTTGCAAAAACTCCCACTTGTTCTTTGTAGCCGTCACTTCTTTTTGCTCAATGTGAGTCAAAGTGTCTTCCAACGTGTTTGTAATGGCACTAATAACATCCCTCCAGCTCCACCCTTTATATTTGCACACATGCAAAGACCACTAGCTCTTGAACATCTAACCCTACTTGAAGCTACTCGTTCTTGGTCTTTTTCTGCTAATAGGAAAAGAAATCCATGGAAACAAAACTTGCATCACAAAATTGTTAGAGTGTATCCACAATTCCTTTCCATTCCTGCCTTTGACTCTTCATCTTTTGAACCGTTTTGTTGGAGCGAACTTCTTCTATACAAACCTTTTTGTTCCATCCCTCAGGATATTGGAACAACAACTTCTGCAATTATTTATCATTGGCAACAGATTAAAGGCACATATACTATCTGGCATGTTGAACGTGCACAAGAAGAACCTTGTACACCTTTATCAGATGATTCAAACTCCCATGCTATTAACTTTCCCTTGTCCAATAACATGGACGAATGGGAACTTCTCTCTCGAATGCGACCAGGAAACATCATTCAAATTGATGAGCTTGAAATGCTTGGACATCGTGATTTTGACAAAAATCATGATTGGACACATAACAATATATCCAACGACTTGCATCATACAACGACATCATTTATTGACCTCAATCGCTTGTCCACACAACTACATGAAGACAACATATCGTTGTCCAATTCACATGATTCCTTGTCTCCCACACAGCGCATGGCCTTTGATGTTGTCATTTCTAATTTTAGAAACATTACATCCGCTCCATCACTGAAAATGGTGATTCAAGGTACTGCAGGAACTGGGAAATATTACTTGATATCTTGCTTAAAATATGCACTACAAACTCCATGTGAACTAAGTGGTTGCATACTTCTTCTCCTTGCTCCAACTAGTGTCGTTGCTTTTAATATACATGCATCTATAATACATTCTACTCTTTGAATACCCATTGGTGAAATGCAACCCCTTGAAGTCCAATCCCTTTCAAAACTTCAAGAAGAACTCCAGCATATTCGTTATATTCTCATAGATGAAATGAGCTTTATCGGACCAAAAATGTTGACTCAAATTGATGCACGATTACGTCAAGCTTTTCCCTCAAAGTGTACAATGCCATTTGGTGGTTGTTCCATAATCCTTGTTGGTGAATTTGGACAATTGCCTCATGTAAAGGACATCCCAATGTATGCAGGATCATCCATTGGAACAGCTTTGTGGCGTACATTTGATACGTTTATCATGCTAGAAACAAATTTTTGACAACAAGGAAACAACCCTTCTCAAAGTACCTTTCGAAAACTCTTGCTAAACCTGCGAAATGGAACATCAACTGTTGAAGACTAGGCACTCCTAATGAAAAGAACAAGCTCATGCATTTCAGATGTGGAAAACTACTCTTTTCAACAATATATCCACTTATATCCCACCAATACCTCTGTTGCACTGCAGAATAAACACATGTTGAAACAACTTAATATGCCAATTGCACATTGCTTCGCAGAACAAAGGAACAAACATGGCCAGGGATCCATTGACGACGAGCAGTTTCCATTAAAGGTCCTTATTGCTATTGGTCAACAAGTCATGTTAACTGCTAATTTATGGGTTCAAGCAGGACTTGTTAACGACTCACTTGGAAAAGTCACTGACATTGTCTACAAGTCCAATGAACAACCTCCTAGATTACCATCTTTTGTTGTTGTTGAATTCCTCTATTACAAAGGACCCTTATGGGATGTTTTAAATCCTACTTATTTTCTAATATCTCCTATAACAAGGGGATCCCGTAGGCAACTACCACTTTGTATGGCATGGGGTTTAACAATTCATAAAGCCCAAGGTATGACCGTACAAAATGTTTCAGTAGATATTGGAAACAATGATAGACAATGACTCACATTCCTTGCAATATCAAGAGTTACACCTCTCTCGGGCCTTCACATTTCTCTAGCTTTCTCTTTTTCCAGATACTCTCGAATGCAAGACAATCCATTTGTCCAACGTAGGAAACAAGAGGAAAGCTTAATTGCTTCAAAGTATTTAAAAGCAAATTGTGGTTGAACCTTCTCATTATTTGCTCTACAAATGTACTGGTTTTTTTTACCACTTGTTAATCTAAAACATCATTGTAGCTGTGTTGACCTAACTTGTATACTCCATCAATTGCGCTTCGAATAGCTGCATATGCTTAGCGGATTTATCTACTGCACTGTGAAGCTCTACTTCATTTATTTTGTCTTAGTCTATACTCAGCACAACATTTTCTCTCCCTTAAATATTTTCGATTTCCTATTTTCAATTTTCGATTATTGGTTATCGCAAACTAGAAATTCCAGTTTTTGTTAAGGTTATTTGGGGTATCCGCTATTTCTGATTTTCGATATTGAAAACCGGATACTTAATTTTTTGTTGAAAATATTTGTTGACTTTCCCGTTTTCGATTCCCAACACTTCGGATATCGGAAATTCGGAATTCGCCAAATTATTTCAACAAAAACGTTAATATGAGGTTTTCGATATCCGAACTATCGGAAATCGCAAATCCAGAATACCCCAAATCCGTTTCAGTCTGTTTTTATCCATCTCTTTTTATTTCTAACTTCATTTTTTGATTGCTTTTATTTCAGTTTGTTTTTATCAATTGATTTATATTATATCAATTATTACGTTTTATATCAATGGATAAAAACACAGATTGATATAAGGAATCAATTGATATAAAACAATAAGAAATCATATAATGTGTTCTACGAAAATAATAAAACTGTAACTTTCTTCAAATTTTATAGGAAATACAACAGTTATTATATATAACAAAATAATTAACGTATAAAATTTTTACATCAACTCTTATTTCCTTAAATGAACTTTAAATAAACAATAACTTTTTATTTTCAAATTTCAATTTTTCAATTTCCGAAACACAAAATCGAATTTCCTAAATTCAAAATTGAAAACCACTAAGTCAAATTTTGCTTATGGGTATTTGTCTTATTTGTGATTTCTCATTTTCGATATTTTCCATATAAAAAATGCGAGACTCAAGTTATTGTTCAAATGATTTTTAAATTTTCCATTTGCAAAATACAATAGCCAATTTCCTATTTTCAAACAAAGGTAAGTAAAAAAGGTTTAGTTTCGAAAGGACAATTCTTTTCCACATTCACGATTTCCAATTTTCAAGATATCGGATATCGAACAAAGCAGAAAAACGTTTTTTGCTCAAATGATTTGAAATGGTAACATTCCAGTTATTTCTATGTCAACTTTTGTAAGTGAAAATCTTTGCAAAATATTTACAAAAAGTTTGATTTTTCAATAACATGTTTACAAAATGTTTATGTTGTAATTTTCAAAATCAAAGCATATTTTTCGAAAAAAAATCTAAATATGTAAAAACAAATAGCCGGGGGACCATGATAAGAGCCTTGTCTTGAATATACCAACGAGTGATTTCCTATTTCTGATATCTCGGATATCATACAATGCAGACTCAAGTTTTTGTTCAAACGATTTGTTCAGAAACCACAAACTCAAATTTCTATTAGAGTATTTCCCTTATTCGCGACTTCCTATTCCCGATATCTCAAATATTCGCATGTTGATAATGGCAAATCTATTCGCATAGAATGTTATCTTCTATAAAATTGGCTTTCAATTCCAATCTGTAGAAGGATCACACTCCTCTCTAATGCCATCATAACAAGTCCCATTTTTTCTATAATGTCATCATATTAATCGCAAAAGTGACTGTTACCCTCACTTGTTGTCATCCTTAAATTATCTCATAGTGTCAACTTGACATTTGTCACCTCATCGATGCCTTCTTATGATGCTATAAATATTTATAATGCTATAATGCTACAAATTACAAATTAGTTTTTATTCTCCTCCCATTCCCAAATTTCATATAAATAACACTCGCAAACACATAATATCTTTTGGACCTCATTCATATATATAGATGTTGTTCTTCCTATTTCTATAAATGTTAATTTAGAAATCTCCGTATTCCAAAATGTCGAATTCTATTCCCATTTTTAATTCACACATCACTGAACTTTTTATTCCCATTCTCCAATTTCAGGAACACAATACACAATATCCGAAAATCGATATCGGAAAACACGAAAGTCACATTTCTCTTAGGGTATTTCCCTTATTCGCGATTTCCTATTCCCGATATTTCTGATATGGGAAAACAGACACTCAATTTTTTTGCTCAAATGATATGAAATCTTAACATTCGAGTTATTTCTATGTCAAATGTTGTAAACAAAAATGTTTACAAATATTTACAAAATATTTGATTATTCAGAAGAATATTTTTCTTAAAAACATCTGCATATATAATAAAAACAAATACCTGGGAGGACCATGATAAGACAACTCTCTTGAAGGTACATGCCCAATTCATTATGGAGAAATCTCAAAATCGTGAGGAGTAAAGACTTTGAAATCCAATGTGTAGAACGATGAGACTCCTCTTTAATGCCATCATAATGCCACCCATTTCTACTATAAAGTCATCATATTAATCGCAGAAGTGACTCTTACCCTCACTTCTTGTTAGCCTTAAATTTTCTCATAGTGTATCAACTCCACATTTGTCACATGATCGATGCCTTCTTATAATGGTATAAATATTTTCTTGTTGCTTAATGATTAAATATATCAAAAATCTTGGTTAATCATTAAATGATCGTGAATAGCACACGCTCCAAACACGGAATATTTGAATTATCTGTAAACTTCATATTTTTTAACATAAATATTTGTTATTACATCTTTAAATAAATATCATATACCCAAATCAAGATATTCACGTATATTAAACTTTAGGTTTATTAAGAGAAATAAACGAAATAAACCAAGTTTACACCCCAAAGCTCTACCATAAGTTCTACGACAATAATATAAACAATTAAAATAAAACGATGAAAAATAACAAAGAGCGAATTTAAAATAGGCATAAACTTAGCAAAGGAATAACTTCTGCGAACATTATACCAACAATGAAAATAAAACGTGAAAATCAATTTCATATACCTACAAACTCCATTTTTCTACAAATCAGACCATATGGTCTTTCGGAACATGCACAGTTTATAATTTGAACACGTACAATATTTGGAATCCTCATTGTCGGAAATCAACAACAAGCACATATTGAACATGCACAGAAAGAACCATGTACACCTCTATGTGATGTTCCAATTTCCGATTCCCCAATTCCAATTTGCGACATTTTCGATCTCGAAAGTTTTGTCTTTTCAAATAAACAAAAACCATAGTTTCATAATTTTTGAAATCGGAAGTTACAAAATATTACAAAAAACGAGATTTTCGATCAACTAAATAAAGTGCTGTAACAACTACTCTAATCCGTTAAAAGCAAAAAAAATTACAGTTCAACTGTACCGAGCATAAAAACTATACAGAAAATGAACGTTGCTGCCTAAGTAAAGCCACAATAACCCATGTGATATATGGGGGGCTACATACAAAATTACTATCAACAAATGTTTACAAAGAGGCCTTGAAAGCTAATTAAGATAATAAACTTAGAGATAAACAAAATGAAGCAAAAGGGAAAAAAAAGAAAAACAAAAGCATGAGTTAACACCACTCGTAGTCATAGCCGGATCCTGCATGTTCTCCATTTCCTCAGCCATAAGAGATGGCCCACACACTTCCTCGTCGGAAAATGGTAGATTGTGCTTCAAAGGAAGAACAATCACTTTCCCTACAGAGGCATCCCTTTTCCCCATAAAAGGATTCGCTTTTTCCACAGAAGCATCCTCTTTCCCCTCAGAAGCATCACATTCTTGACCTCCTTTGAAAAGCTCACTAATTGTAACATGCACTGTAGATACAACGAGTATCGTAGGAGTGGAGTCGACATTGATTTCTGGAGCCATAGAGACATTTTTGCTACCTCCATCACCCAAGGAATCAACTCCCACAACTAAATTTTTCCACATGTCCATCATATCTCTCTCCATGATAAGCATATCTAACTCCAACATTTTCGAGGTAGCCTCTGAAATGGCCAACTTACTATTATCCCATTTCCTTAGCTTTTCTTCCATGAGTAACCCCATCATGTTTTTAACGATCCAATAGTGATTCAGGTTTACCCCATCAATATAAAGAGCAATATTCTCGTTTACCAGCCTCCTCTCCCAATCATCTATTATGGACTAAACTTGTGAAGAAATATCGTTGTTGTAACCATCTACCTTTGTCATGCGTGCCCCTCATTACTCACAACCAGCATGATGAGACGTGGCACGCTACTTGGATATAGTATGCTGGTTCAGATTCAAAACAAAACGTAACAAAGAAAGACAAAACGGTTCTGCAACAAAAACACGGAACAACAACAATAAACCAAGACCCAATCACTTAGGAAAGAAATAGTTGAACCGAATCACCACGCTAAAACCAACAGGAGGCCATTAATGGAGAAAAAACACTGTTGTACCACATCCAGTTATCTACCAAGCAAAATTGTACTGTAACGACATAACGAAATGACCATTGCGTCAAATCATCCCTTAACTCGATAGCTACAGTGTCATCCATTTAAGCTGATACATGCTCAAAAATATTCTTCGACAACAACAATATAATGTCGTCTCGGACAAAATGGAAGTAGAGACGTCAGTACTGAATCAACTTTAATCCTAGCATTAAAACTCAACTCATCATGAAGTTGGCCAGCCTGCACAAAAAGACCCGCTTCATCAATGCATAATGAGTGCAGGATACATGACAAAAACAAGTACAACGTTAATATGCAATAATTAAATTATAAGTTTTAATTTACTGTCTAAATTAAAAAATTTAATTAAATAAAAATTTATAATTCTTTAAAATATTATATTTTAAATCACTTTTTAAGTCATTTCTGCAAATAAAATTAAATCATATAATTTCGAAACTCAATACCAAATTTCCAAAATTCGATGTCGAGAACTGAAAATTCCAGTTTTTCTTAAGGTTATTACTACTATCGAACATTTGTGATAATTAAATCTGAAATATCAGAAATCCAATAAATCAATAAACATTACAGTTAAAAAAACCAATCTTTCCACTTTCTAATATCCAAACTCAAAGATCGCAAATCTACGAAATTATTTCAACAAAAACTGTACAATGTCAAAATAACCTTAACAAAATTGAATTTTCCAATTTTCGATACCGAGAAATCGGATATCCGAAATGTTGAAAATAGAAAATCGCCAAATAATTTGCGATTTTTTGCTTTTTCTTCAAAAATAATACGAACAGTGAAAATAAAGCGTGAAATAGGAAATAGGAACATCGACATGTTCTTATTTGAACACATAAAATTTTGTCATATTTTCGGAATCGAAAATCACGAACGCAACAAATGCTCCAATTTTAGATTCCGCAAAATCCAATTTGCGACATTTCCAATCTCAGAAATTTTCTATTTTCAAATAAAGAAATGTCGAAGATAGTATTTCCTATTCCCTATGCTCGAAAAATCACAAAATAGAAAAAATAACATGGGCAATCTTTAAATAATCGACCCATTTCTAAAATTCTAATATGGAAGATTGTTTTGAGTTCATTTTAGAGTGTCTCTTAGATCGCGACGCCAACACCCTGAAAGCTAAGTCTATTTCATTAACATATTCCGAAACAAGTTGCAAAGTTAAAATTACTTTAAGCAAACATGCAAATGAGAATTAACATATTCCCAATTAATGTACCAACATGCGAATCAAATTTACTTATTTCAACTTTATTTATGTCAAGTTAGCATATAAGTGTTGAAGATATACAAATTGCAAAAAAAATTGTTTCTTGGACTTACACAATAAATCCAAATTCACACCAAAACGTGCAATTTCACAAATAAATAGTTTCTAGCTTTGATAAAGGAAAGAACGCCATTTGGAAAATATATCCAGAATGTCATTAACTTCCTGAAAATGAGCATTCCTCAACTGAATATCATTCTTGCAAATTTGGGACAAAATTTCCACCCTTGTCATTTTTTTTTATTCTTTGATGAACAGTTTTATCCGAGCTATCGAGGCATGGGGAAATTCTATCCATTTCTCCATCTCTTGCACCGTTAACTCACTAATTTGTTGAATCAACTCTTTGGTATGATCAAACTGCTTTTCCACTTCTTCCAAATGAACTTTAGGACAAACTGCCTCACTGAGAGGTTCCAAAACAAGTAAACTCAAATAAGTTAGCAAATTGTTTGAAGTAGACCACTTGTTTTTACAAACCTTTTTCCTTGCATTGACTACAACTTCAACTGAATCGCACATAGCCTCCCATGTCTCAATGCAAACTTCAGTTTTCTTGAGCTCTAACTTGTCTAAATTTGCAAGCCATCAGGTATTTCCTTAATATGCTTTTGCCAACCCCTTACTTGCTCTAAAGCAGTGCATGCTACTCTCAT
Organism: Pseudotsuga menziesii; assembly: GCA_001517045.1. Lineage (NCBI taxonomy): Eukaryota > Viridiplantae > Streptophyta > Pinopsida > Pinales > Pinaceae > Pseudotsuga > Pseudotsuga menziesii. The sequence goes on along the minus strand of LPNX010815069.1, from coordinate 123,835 downwards.
CCGATGATGGTGATCCTTAAGAGTTTTAGAATGCTTGATGAACTTCTCGTACATGCCTTGCATCTCATCAAAACAACTATACAAATCTATCACATTCTGTCGAAATTCTTCTTGTCTTTTATAGAGTACGTGTTTGAAATCCTCAGGTCTCACATAGAAAAAAGAATAGCCTTTTGAGGCCAAATGGACATGTTTCAATTCTTGATTGACAAGAACGATTTGTTCTGCTTGTAACTGATTAACAACCTCAACATTCCGAAGCTGAAGCTTCTCTTCTTCAAATTTCTTTTTCCATCTCTCTATTTTCTCTTCATGTTCTTATTTCAACTACCCAATCTGTTGTTCATGCCTATGTTTGTTCTGCTAACTCGTGTTTCACCTTCTCCAATTCTTTCTGTTTTTCACCAAGAGCCAAACTTAATTGTGAAACACATTGAAAATTAGCTCTAGCAAAAACTCCCATGGTAGCTGTTGTGTCCATTGCCCCTTGTTGCATATCACTTGTGTCTGCCTTCCATATGACCTCACCAATAGAGGGCACATTTATGCCCGAACTTTCTCTTGGCTCCCATTTTAACCACAACTTTATACTTTTTACTCCAATAATATTTGCCAAAGGATACAACTGCATCTTCTCTGAAATCTACAATAACTTCAAAAGATGAATTTCTTTGTTGGTGGATGCTAACCAAAGGATAACTTGGCATTTGATTTAAAGGAATATCTATGCTAACATGGACAATATTCATACGACAAGAAACATAGGTAAAAGAGAGTGATGTAAAAGATTCACATATAGAAAAATCTTCTTTTCAGGAAGAGTCATATAGATAGAAGGAATGTCGTCCTAGCATGTAGTGATAATCCGAGCTGATGAAAAAGAAGAAGCAGAGCTATGAATGGGTGAGTCAAATGAACTGGTGAACATGCTAACATTATCTGCTATTATTGATGACAAATTTATGTTAGAAAAAAAAGTTTGGAAAGATGATGTACCTAACACACTGGAAATCCTTTGGATATTGGGGATAGATGACACAACGGTAGTCATAACAGCCTCAACGTCTTCTTCCACGTTCGTATCATGACTCTCAATCCGAGCCGACGATAAACATATTACATTTTGCACAGAAGATTCTTGTACAATTGTATCTGACATCGAACATTCTTGAACAAGCCTTCCTCTTTCTTGCGAATTGAGATCAAAGAAAGCAACTTTTCTTTTGTCCATGCTTCTAGCAGTTGAGCATGTTCAGAAACTACTATAGTCTTCAGCCTTTTAGGATTTACTTCAGTTAACTCTATCTCAGATTACAATCGAGACCCGACTTTTTCAAAATTTATTTTGAGTTCTTCCCCTTTCTCCGACATATCTTTGATTGCTGTAAGAGAGGGGCTCAATGGGCCTTCAAGAACACCTGTCCCCTTATTCTCAGATTGAGCACCAACAACAGAAGTAGACCTTGCTACAAGTTCTCTCGCTTCTTCTTCTCTCTTCTTCTTCTCTCTTCTCCTTCTCTCTTCTCCTTCTCAAATAGGTATAGTTCCGACCCTAGTTTTTCAAAATTTCTTTTGAGTTCAACCCCTTTCTCTAGCGTATCTTCCATTCTGCAAAAAGAGGGGCTAGTTGGGCCTTGAAGGACACCTTTTCCCTTGTCCTTAGATCGAGCGGCAACAGCAACAACAAACCTTGCTAAATATTCTCTTGCTTATTGTTTTGTCTTCTCCTTATCAACATCTTGTTTTAGTTCCAATTTACTTTTTCTTTCTAGCAGAATTCTTCTCTTAAGATCCTTTTCATACGCGTACTAATGCGACTTTGTCTTTGGATTACTAATTTTACGAATCACCTCCTGAAAAGTGGAAGCTCCTCGCATCATGGAATCATTGGGCCCATTTTCATGAACATATTGAAATTTGGCATGCTCATGAGCAAATAAATTATGCAAAAAACCCACTGGATCATGCATTCTTTTGAATACCTCTCCCAAGCTCATAACATAGATCTCCTTTCCCACCAAACACGCATGACCAACATTGTGTATCGTAAGATTTCCAAGATTCAGAGGAAATTTAGGCCATGTATTCTTCTTATGTTTGGTGAACTTGGAGAAAGCCCGATCAATCATAGTTTGATAGGCAAATTCTTGAAGCACCATTAAGTCTAGAACAATTCTCGAAAGCAAGTGCACTATATTGCTGCCCCAAATATTCTCCTACATACCAGTCGCCATACTTAGAAATGAGTTCCTTAGTTTTTTGAGAAAATGCAAGAGCACAACTTTAAAATTTTTACAGTACATTGAACCAAGAAACAGGTCACAGAGCTCATAAACATGAGGTATGAAATTGTCATCCCACATATCAACGCAATATATATGAACATGTGGACATTTCTCCTTCCAATCCAAATTTAGCTCCGGGAAACAAGAACATGCACATAATGCATCGATAACGAACCCTGACATGTAGAAATATGGTTTCCGCTTCGCTTGGGTTCTCTAATATTTTTCAATTCTCCCCCGCAAATTGCAAAACATAATTTGCGCCCAGTAGAATGAATCACCTGTAAGCAAAACATGGTTCGCCATAGGGACTCGTTTCTTTTTTAATAAGGAACAATTAGGTAAGCCATATAACTTGCAAAACATGGCCGCCAGCAACGAGAAAGGCTCTCTGAACCAAGAAACTGGATATGTCGAAAGTGAAATAGGAATCACTAGTGTTGGGTCTTCCAACCAACATTTCGCCACTTGGTCATGATTCGATTTGGAAAGGAATTCATCGAAAATTTTCGTCGAGAAAAACTGCTTGGGAGTTTTCAAACCATAAGCCCTAGCAAACACTTCTGGACCAAACGAAGCAATAGAGACATTGTCAACATCATTAAACATTCATTGGTTAAGGTCAACATGATCCAATGCCCATTTAACGAGGTCTGTGTAAGGCATAAAAGAAGGTCTCGCTACAATGCAATGGAGCTGAGAATTATGTATGTTCATGTAAAAATGTTGGTCATTACTAACAGAGGAAAAATCATCACTGTCAAAAATAGAATAAATTCTGGACCAATCCAAATATGAGGAGTCAGACACATACCCACTCATGTTAGTGAAAACACCAACATTGGGATCTTTGATTTTATGCTCCTGAAGATTCGTTTTAGATCTTCTATTCCTGGTCGTAGCAGATACCTTCTCTAATTGAATTTTAACAACCATGTCTAAAAACAGCTAAGAGTGTAAATTTACTAGAAAAAATGGTCAACAAGTAAAAACTTACATGTCAAAATCACGAGTCTACGCGCTCAGACACATGAAATGCACAGTGAAAAACTCTGGCTAGATTGAAAAATCTTAAGTTCAATTCTTTAAAAAGCCATCTACAAGGGCAAAAATAATGTTGACCGTATATTTCTTATGGATCAACGGACAAGTTCAACCAAACACCAATCATTTACATTTCCAATTTCACATTTACAACTCCGATTTTTAGGTTATTTCATCTTTCCGCTATTTTTAATTATCATGTTGTTTTCTTTAATATTCACTTAACCACACTATCCATTTTTTGTTTTTTATATTGATTGTACAACAATTAAAGTTTAAATTAGATAATGCTTAAATAGGATACATATTACTTGTTGACTGTGATGCTAATGCCTTTCCCTTGTCCCATACATTTCCGAATTGATAAATGTCCTACCACAATATTTATATGCCGAAAATAAGAAATTTAGACAAATCGCAAATCGGGAAACAATCATTCAGTCAGAAACCATGTGGGATCTTCGCTTTGCGATATGGAAAAGAAAATTTCTAAAATCGGACAAATGAACATTGTTAAAATATAAAACGATATTCCTCGTTTCCGATATCCGAATTATAGGGAAACGGAAATGGGAAGCCATGAAATTATTTGAAAAAAAAACTAACTCCAATATCCAATTCCCCGATCTTCCAATTTCGATTGAGGGTTTCGGAAATCAGAAATCTCAGAGTTGAGTGTACGGAAATCCAAATTCATAAATGTCCTATCATAATATTTATATGTCATAAATAAGAAATTTAGATAAATCGCAAATCGGGAAACAATCATTCAGTCTAAATCCATGTAGAAACTCCGATTTTCGATTGTAAAAATCATGACTCTACGCGCTTAGACACAGGAATGCATAGTGAAAAACTCTCGCCAAATTGAAAAATCTTAAGTTAAATTCTTTAAAAATCCATCTACAAGGGAAAAAATAATCTTGATCGTATATTTCTTATGGATCAACGGATAAGTTCAACCAAACACCAAACATTTACACTTCCGGAAATTATTTCACCTTTCCGCTCTTTTTAATATCATGTTGTTTTCTTTAATATTCACTTAACCACACTATTCATTTTTTGTTTTTTATATTGATTGTACGAAAATTAAAGTTTAAATTAGATAATGCTTAAATAGGATACAGATTAGTTGTTGACTGCGATGCTAATGCCTTTCCCTTGTCCCATACATTTCCCAATTCATAAATGTCCTGTCATGATATAAATATGTTGGAAATAAGAAATTTAGACAAATAGTAAATCTGGAAACAATCATTCTGTAAAAAACCATGTGGGATCTCCGCTTTCTGATATGGAAAAGAAAAAGTCTACAATCGAACAAATGAATGTTATTAGGGAATCGAAAATGGGGAAGTGGAAATCTCAGAGTTGATTGTACAAAAAATCAAAATTCATAATTGTCCTATCGTAATATTTATATGTCGAAAATAAGAAATTTAGACAAATCGCAAATCGAGAAACAATCATTTAGTCAAAATCCATGTGAGAACTCCAGTTTCTGATATGGAAAAGATCGAACTTAGGTATTTGTTCAAATAATTTCCTGAATTCCTGATTTCCGATTTTGATTGGGGATTTTAGAAATCGAAAAAATCTCAGAGTTGAATTCAATCCAATTTCTTCCTGATCTTGCGAAGAAAATGCAAATGCAGATCTTGCGAAATTTATAATTCGACCATACTTTGTTTTTAATGCAAAAAATAGGACATTGAAAATTGAAAATTTCAAAGTTTGAGTTTATTTTACTTAATAAAACTCAATTTTAAGCAGAGGTTAGAAATGCACAAGTTTGAAATTTTAATACCAAACATAAATTTTATTTACTCGAAATGTCTTAACCTAAAATTTTGAAAACTCAGTATTAATATAGAGTCTCCCAAGGTAAGTCACAAAAGTTGGGTTGTGGAAAGACATAATATTTTTACCTTTTCGACGTTTTTTTGCACCTCTCGGTGCAAATGCTAGTTTACATTGTGATAAAAAGTGGATAAATATTTTACATCATTGTGTATAAGAAAAAAATTAAGTTTTAGTTTATTTTTATTTTGTATGGTTTGTGTTTTATATTGTAGAAATTTTAGATTAATTTTTCAAAAAATAAATAATAGTTCTTAAATTTGCATAATTTATACTATTATTTAAATATTGGTTTTTTTAAACACATTACATTATAATATTAAAAAATTATATATTTATACACGTTACATCATAATAAAAAATATATATATATATTTTTAACATCTATTTTTTTAATCTTGTTTTTATAGGAAGAGGTGTTGTTTATTTTTTTATAGCAAGTGTTAAAATACTTACAATTTACTAAACCATAAGTATTTATAAACCTAGTGGACCTCCATTCGTAGACTCATTAGGCTATCCCCCACCACTAGGGACTACATTAACCAAACACCAAGATTCGATACAACATGGTGTTATATACGTGTTTATTCTTCTGTGTGAGCTTCAAATTAAATCAATTTTTAAAATGCCCAATTGCTTAGATCTCGATAGATTCTCTTCGAGACTTTGATCGGGTTCAATCTGTTTTCTTTTCACCTGTTTTTTTTAGACCATGGGAACAACAACCTCTCAAGAGTATATCCAACAGCTCGTAAGCCAAATATACCAGTAACTTGTGACTCATCAGGGGTCGAGACATCCCGAAGCCCACCGGGGTGAGCCTTTATCCCAGGGGTCGCCTACCCTTCGAGCCTTGTCACAACGGGCCAATGAATAACCCTACCCCTGACCGATTTTAGACCTGTGACCTCCAAGAAGATAACACATATTCTTAACCATTAGGCCCACTCAAGTGCTCTCTTTTCACCTGTTAAAAAAAAGAAGTTAATACTTTAGATTAAATGTTTTTACTAATTAAATGCAAAAAATACAAAAAAATTACATAAAACATCTCCAAACTTGGCCAAGCCATGTCCTACCCCAAAACTTTCAATCTCCTCCCTAGTTCCCTTTTCATTCGAGTGTCCATCCAACTAAAGTCATGAATGTGAGCCAAAATATTCATTTAAACTTATACGTGAACCAAGCATACATCCCAACATGCTCCTAACCTCTTAATAAAACATACATGCCAAAATTCTCCGAATTGCATGCTCCTAACCTCTTAATAAAACATACATGCCAAAATTCTCCGAATTTCAGAGACAAGCATACATGCCAACATTTTCCGAGTCACCTCGACAAAATTAAATACAATATGTTCTAGTCCAAGAATTACATACATTTTGTTTCAAGAGTAAAGTAAGGTAAATGTGAAAACCTTTATTTGGTAAATGTTATGTGGTCACTTGATTGTAATTTTTGTTTAGAAAAAGTAACTAACTTTTATTTGGTGAAGTTATGTGAGTAGCTATTTTTTTATGTGACAAAAAAAGGTTATGTGATTATTTGATTCCATATATATATAATATGGATTTGTTAAAAAAAATATTATTAAATATAGATATTTAAATTTCAAATCATAAAATCATATATGATTAATAAAATTAGTTAATGTATTGTAATAAAAAGTTGATGTTTTATCTCACTCAAAGTCATATATTATGATGGATTTTTAAGTGGATTCGTGTAAATCCTAAGATGGCCCTAAAAACAAGGAATAAAATTGAATAACAAAGGGAAACTTGATTATATCTCTTAGTATTATAGTTAATTAGAGTTTTGCGCAATTACTAAGAGATTTTGGGTGCCCATATGAAAAACCCCAATTTACCCTAAGGTTTTAAGCATGGAAAATTGGATCTATGGGTAAATGGTGAAATTAAGTGAAATTGGACACTCAGATTGATTGCGAGGTGTAGGATAAGGCGATTGGAGGTGAAACTAGCAATACACAGTTTGTGGATATGAAAATACCCACTACTCCCAAGGAGGGTGTCTTCCCCTAAGAGGCAGGCCAGTGTGTTAGGTGGGCGAATGGAGTCCAATGATCGTGAAAAAATAGACTTAGGGGTTTTATAATTAATCCAAAGTGGGTTTCAAGTTTTATATCCTACCACAAACTAGAACCTATAGAACTAAGAAATGCGGGTTTGATGAAAGGAAAATGCAGCCCCAATTAGATACTAAGAAAAAGGATAGATCTTACCTAGGAGAAACGTACATGATGTTTCAGAGGATGAATGTCGAGGTGATGAAGATTATTTTTGCATAGATCAAGTGAAGGAATGATGAAAATCAGGCTTTTTTGAAAGCGCCCAACGAAGCCAAATGCACCCTCTCTCCCGCCAAGCCAAGTAAATAACAATAAGAATGATAAGAAAAATGAGAAATGCTAACGAGAAGTAAATAAATAAGAGAGTAAGACATCATAAGATATAAATACTCCATGTATCCACCAATTCGGAAAGAAGAGCAAGGTGGGTGTCTCCCACAGGTGCGCCCCTCTCCAAACAGACTTCACTGTCAAACAAATGGATCCTGAAAAAATATGCCACAAATTCACTAATGATCTCTAATGCAAGCGAGAAATAATGTTAGTCAAACACAAAGAACATTCTTCAATCATCCACAAAAGATAAGAGATCCCGAAAAGATTTTCTCTATTGTTCTTCAAGACCCAATGGTGCCAAATTTCTCGATGGGATATGTTAGTGCCAGAAATTGTTCCCAGACTACAAGAGAACAAGCCAACACAATCTCAATAATCACAATAAAGTAAAATAGGGCTTTTTGGGTTTTCAAGGTTTTTGGTTGGGCAATTTGAAGACAAGAGGGAAAACATTCATAAAACCAAAGTAAACATTAAATCATGATCATTTGAATAACTGAGATGTATAACACATAAACCATAATCCAACAGAAAACACAATACTGAATTTCACCCACAGTTAGCAAGCATTCCAAGCATAAAAACATTAAACAAGAAATGAATATACCAGCTGAGTTATTAACACAAATTATACATGAAACCAGTTAATAATCTGAAGGGCATATATTGCATATATTCCATAGTGTAGTCTTCAAAAAACACATAAGAGTTTTTACTTAGCTCATAAACAAAGCCTGATAGCTTCCCCTTGTCAGCAAAAAATCAAACCTCTCCCCTCTACCATTGTCCAGCTTTTATAATTACAAAGAAGTAGTTCTATCTTCCCTTCATTAGGTCGAATTTGAAACTACTCGGTAGTTACATTAACTAACTTTCAACTAATTTACTAAAAATAGCAAAATCGGATTCCTGGTAAATATGGCGAATTTCTGAAAAATAGGTGTCAAAGAAGCTTCCATATCTCTAAATCCGTGACACCTGTGTAAACCTTGAGAGAGGTTTTTGTGAATGGATCTGTGATGGACAAAAACCTCTCTTGGTTTTTAAAAATTCAACTCCAATCAACCAGAATATGCCCCTCAAGATGAAGACTAAAACAGGAAAATATTAAATATTTTTAAAACCCTGAAAAATAGGCTGTAAAGATTAAACCGACTCTTTCAAAAATTGACAGCGGTTGCAAAACTGAGAGAGATTTTTGTGAATGGGTATCTTATGAACAAAAACCTCTTTTTGTTTTCTAAAATTCATCTCCATCAGCTCGTGGTATTCACTCAATTGCAATAACCCAAAACATGAAAAACAAAGCATAATTCTCAATAATCTTCGCACACTCCAAGTCTTCTATCAATCTTTTATTTGTAGTCACTAGTCCTTCATTAGCTTCATGCATGTATTCAATTTTATGTTTGTATTGCTTAATGATTCTTTTTAGGTTTTCCTTTTCAGAATCAATGCATTTGTCTCCTGATATTGTTTGCATCCCTTCTGGTGTCCATGGGATTTTTAGTTTCTTATAGATTTCTTCATCCTCCTTCATAAGCTCTGTGGAGGTCACAAGAATCTCTGGATGTTCTTCAGCTTCAATATTGCAGTGAAGTTCTTCTTCAACTATCTCTCTTTTCTCCACATAGGAACTCTTTACATCCTTTTGCTGCTGCTCTTGAATCATCTCATTTTGAATCTCCATGAAAATGTCAGAAATCTTAGTATCAGTGAAGACAGACCTATCTTTTGATACTACCGGTTTCTTACCTTTCAGAACATATTCGTTGTCATCTTCACTACCATCCAATTTCTCTTGAGATGATGAATCATCTATTACTGAATTTTTTCCTTAGCCATTTTGGGATTTAATAACTTCTTCATGTTTAACCTAAGTTTGTTCTTCGGCTTTGTCTTAGGTCTCCAGATTGCTGCAACCTCTCCCAACATCTTCAGAGCCTTTCCTTGATGAGTTATTGAGGAAAATTCAACAACCTTCATTCTTTTCCTTCTTAACACTGTTTCCTCATCACAATGAGTGTGAATTTCTTGCTTGGCATAAACCCTAGCTTCATTAGTAACAGGAACTCTAGCCTCATCAGACAAGTATTTTTCATCCTCTTCTGATAGTACTATAATAGGGATTTGCTTCTGCTCCTTAATATCTTCTTTTACATCTTGATTAGATTCTACAGGTAAAACATCTTCCACTGACTCAACTTCTTTCATCTCTGACTGTAAAACTTTGCTTTCCTCAACATTAACTCGCTGTCCAAACTCAATGTTTTCATTTTCCTGATTCGAAACTTCTCCTGGTTTATCAGTTTTTTCATCTTTGATTATGACCTTCTTTCTAAGCTTCTTAATCAGAGTTTGAACCTTATCTACCTGTCTCTTTTGGGACTGTTCCTCCTACTTAGTCTTGAAACCTGACCAAAATAAGAAATGCTCCCATGCCTTTTCTCTTTTCTGCAATACAATACTTATCATGAGTTTTATGAGCCCATGGTGAAAAACTGATTGTTTTGTATGATCCTGGTGTTCTCTCACCCTACATGACATCTTATGTAAGCTTTTCAAAAAGAAGAAAGGAAGATTCATTTTAGATTCATGACTGAGATGTTGAAGGAATCTGAAATGATACTTGAACACAAAGGCAAATCTACCCTCACAGGTGACATAGCTTTGCAAGATTTTAATAGAATCAATCCACTCAGGTTTAAAGTTTTGGATGGGAAAACCTTTCCCCCAGTCTGCTACTACACCAGGAAGCAAATATCTCTGAGCATTAAAGGTGAAGGGTACCTTTTTGAACCAGAACTCTCCCTCATCTAGAATCCTTGTTGCTTCAGCTAGTAACTCTCTGGTTAATTTGAACTTCAAGGTGTCAAAAGACACTACATCCTTGTCTAGACATTGAGCAAACTTGTAAGAAACCTCTAAATGATAACCTTCAATATTTTCAATGAACCCTAACCATCCTACTTCTGCAAACAACTGTGCACAATCTGGAATTTTTTTTACCCAGCTTAAGTCTGAGGGTTCTGCCCTATTAGTCTTTCCACTCTTTTTAATTTTGAAATATGGTTAAACAGCTTCTATCAATACACCACAACTTGACTGTCTTCAAATTTTGATAAACTGACAGAGAATACAATATAGGGAAACCCAAAAGACCCTACTCTGAATTCTTTTGTTTAAATTATGAATAATTTAAACCCATTGATTAACAATTCATCATTTAACATGGATTAGGTTAAAAACTAATACTCTGTCATCAATTCTGTCATTAGCCCTTTGTTCAGAAAAAACCCCAAATTAATAAACCTTGGTAATGGCTCGTGGACTACCTGTTGAAAATGACTAATTCGACTGCTGGAATCTTGTCATCTCAATTGTTAGATGTCAAATTGCATGCTCCACTTTCCTCTGACCGCTTTGACCACTCCAGCCAACCGCTCCTGAAAGCCCTAATTTTCACTCTGCTTCAAAATTTCGATTACCAAGCACTGATTTTTCGCCATGATCTTCACTTGCTCTTCGTGCACTTCAGGTAAAAACATAATTCCATACACCTTTGTCTCATTATGCTCTGCTATCATTATTACATCTGCTCTGCAAGAAACCGCCACGATCTGCCTTCACGACGACATTCCACCTGGCACAGTGATTAAACTACAAGAGACACGTATCAAATCTATCACACAATGTGATTGACATCTCATGTGTGAGAATCCCGAAGAAACTGACCAAAAAATAATGATTTTTAGCTTGCGCGACTTTCTTGTAGCACCTCTGTGTAACTTTTTCTGGCTTGCGCTACAGGAATCCCTGTTTTATGATTTTTTTAACCAAAAATCCAAACAAAGTGTTGTTTTTTGGTAAATAGCTTTAAATAAGGTCTTATGATATTTCTTTAGAACCTTTCAGAAATATATACATCCTATAAGCCCATAAAAACCATGAAATTAATTAAGTCAAGCAAAAATTAAAAAGAAAACCTATTAAATCAACTATAAACATAAGCCTAAAATCAAAATATTTTAAAAGAAAACAAGGTCAAAACTTTAAAACAATAAGAAAAATCATATTTTTAAAACAAGCAAATGGTTCAAAAATAGAAAACAAAAACAGGTTATAACATCTGGCTCCTGCTGTGGGATGAAGTCCTCCCTGTGAGGCTTCAAGAACCTGTAGACTAGTGCCTTCTGTAACTAAAACTACCTGCTATTCTGCAAAACATCCATTGGGCTATGGAGTCTTTATTCAATACTTCACACACTGCTGTATACAATGAAAATCAAATCTCTTTCTTTGAGGAACCTTCCATTTACCGAATCAAATTGTAATCCCATTTCCAATGTAACCAGGAAAAAATTTCATCAACCCACCAAAACTTGTTTCCAACTTCGAATATATATATAATCAGAAATATTGGAAAACATGACGAGCAAAGATCTAATAACTTATATTCACTTTCATCAAATGGTGTCTCTAAAATAACAGATTTATAACTTAGTATTGACTCTAAATAATTTGCCACTGGATCATAAAAATTTCCAAAAGTTGTCTTTTCCCGTTCTATGAAAAAGATAGGATGTCCATAAGAATATTTTGTTCCATGAATATCAAGCAAGAATTGGCGATAAAAAACATCAGGATCAGCCTGAATTTGCTCCAGAGTTTTTTGGATAGTATCATCAATAATGTCAACAAGTTGAACCTCCTTTTCCACACTGTCTTCAAATGAATAACTATCATGCATTGACTTTGGTTGTTCAAGGATAATGGATTGAATGCATTCCTGAATCTGCAGATCAGATTGTGCCATATCACACACCTCACACATTTCTGGGTCTTTCTTTTCAATTTCATCATCATATTTATTAAAAATTAGAGCATCTTCATAATGGTTTTGAACAACAGATTTATCATAACCATGAATATGAGAAACTTCTGATATCACGTTAAAAATGTGAACAGCCTGGATTTCATCAATTTTAGTATCAAAACAAAAAGGAACAAAATATAATTGATCACAGAGTTCTTGTCTTGGAACCCTAATCTCTTCCTCATAACAAGGAGCATTTTGGGAAATTTTGAATGATGATGTTGAAGGTTCGTATTTTTCTTCAATACAAAGCCGATCTTTAACACAACAATGATTTCCAACAGTTTGTTGAACACGAGATTGATCTTCAACATGATTATCATTCAAATGATTATTAAGACTGTTGAAATCATTATGAGAAGATTCCAAACTATCTCTGCTGATCTCATCACTTGAATAATCTTCAACCTGACCTAAAACAACAACTTGATTATCATAATGATCATGGAATTCTTCCTTGACAACAGTATCTGAAAATGTTACCTCTTCATCTTCAACAAATTCTGAAACTACAACTTCTTCATGATATGTTTTCAATCCTTGACTATACTTATCATTATGATTTTTTGAATCAGAAATTGTATTATAAAAATCAGTCTGCTTACAACAATCTTTAAAAAAGAATTCAGTTGAGAACACATACTTACAATGTTTTCAAAAACATGTGTGGAATTCTTTCAATGAGGAAATGCTAGCAGAGAGAAGAGAAAAATACCATTCTCGTGCATCTTGCTTGAGTGAATACATGAACATCTTCATGCTGTATATTTAACTGAACCATATATTGATGAAACCTGATGAGGTGATATGAAGGATTATCCTCTTTGCTTTCTCTAAACCGTGGAAGAAAGTCTCCCCAAACATCCATAGTAGGTACTAGATTTGGAAAACCTGGAACATTGAAAAAATTGAAAGGTGCAAACCTTCAAGCCAGAATGGCTTCCATGGATTTCGGCCTCTGCATCTTGAACTTGTGGAGTCGCCAATCGATTTGTCAAGATAGATTTTGTTTTTCCTCCTCAGAAAGAGGAAGGGGTGATAGTAGGTCAAATTAATTAGGGCTACATAAAGCTAGGGATGACTAAGACCTTTTAATTTTCCTATCTATTTTTCAAAATCTATTCTGGGTCTGAAACACCCAGCTGTAAAGGTGAACTAGGCCTGTTTCTTGTTCCAACTCCTTAGGTAGCCACTGTGAAATACTGGTGAAAAGTAGTCTTTAAGATTTGTTGGTTTAAGTTCACCTCTTAAAACCAGTGAAATGATAAGTATCCCAGGGAAAAATAGATTTTCAACTTCGTTCCCCGGCAATGGCGCCAAAGATGTTAGTGCCAGAAATTGTTCCCATACTACAAGAGAACAAGCCAACACAATCTCAATAATCACAATAAAGTAAAATAGGGCTTTTTGGGTTTTCAAGGTTTTGGGTTGGCAGTTTGAAGACAAGAGGGCAAACATTCATAAAACCAAAGTAAACACTAAATAATGAGCATTTGAATGACTAATATGTATAACACATAAACCATAATCCAACAGAAAATGCAATACTGAATTTCACCCACAGTTAGCAAGCATTCCAAGCATAAAAACATTAAACAAGAAATGAATATACCGGATGAGTAATTAACAAAAATTATAAATGAAACCAATCAATAATATAAAGGGCATATAGTGCATATATTTCATAGTTCAGTCTTCAAAAAACACATAAGAGTTTTGACTTAGCTCATAAACAAAGCCTGATAGCCTCCCCTTGTCAGCAAAAAATTGAACCTCTCCCCTGTACCATTGTCCAGCTTTTATAATTACAAAGAAGTAGTTCTATATTTCCTTCATTAGGTCGAATTTGAAACTACTCAACAGTTACATTAACTAACTTTCAACTAATTGACTAAAAATAGCAAAATCGGATTCTTGGTAAATATGGCGAATTTCTGAAAAATAGGTGTCAAAGAAGCTTCCATATCTCTCAATCCATGCCACCTGTGTAAAAATTGAGAGAGGTTTTTCTGAATGGTTCTATGATGGCCAAAAACCTCTCTTGGTTTTTAAAAATTCATCTCCAATCAATCTGAATATGCCCCGCAAGATGAAGACTAAAACAGGAAAATATTAAATTTTTTTAAAACCTTGAAAAATAGGTTGTAAAGATTAAACTGAATCTTTCAAAACTTGACAGCGGCTGCAAAACTGAGAGAGTTTTTTGTGAATGGGTATATTATGAACAAAAACCTCTTTTTGTTTTCTAAAATTCATCTCGATCAGCTCGTGGTCTTCACTCAATTGCAATAACCCAAAACATGAAAAACAGAGCATAATTCTCAATAATCTTTGCACACTCCAAGTCTTCTATCAGTCTTTTATTTGCAGTCACTAATCCTTCATTAGATTCATGCAGGTATTCAATTTTATGTTTGTATTGCTTAATGCTTCTTTGCAGGTTTTCCTTTTCAGAATCAATACATTTGTCTCCTGATATTGTTTGCATCCCTTCTGGTGTCCATGGGATTTTCAGTTTCTTATAGATTTCTTCATCCTCCTTCATAATCTCTATGGAGGTCACAGGAATCTCTGGATGTTCTTCAGCTTCAATATTGCAGTGAATTTCTTCTTCAACTATCTCTCTTTTCTCCATACATGAACTCTTTACATCCTTTTGCTGCTACTCTTGAATCATTTGATTTCGAATCTCCATGAAAATGTCAGAAATCTTAGTATCAGTGAAGACCGACCTATCTTTTGATACTATTGGTTTCTCACCTTTAAGAACTTCTTTGTTGTCATCTTCACTACCATCCAATTCCTTAGCCATTTTGGGATTCAATAACTTCTTCATGTTTAACCTAAGTTTATTCTTCGGCCTTGTCTTAGGTCTCCAGATTGCTGCAACCTCTCCCAACATCTTCAGAGCCTTTCCTTGATGAGTTATTGAGGCAAATTCAACAACCTTCATTCTTTTCCTTCTTAACACTGTTTCCTCATCACAATGAGTGTGAATTTCTTGCTTAGCATAAACCCTAACTTCATTAGTAACAGGAACTCTAGCCTCATCAGACAAGTATTTTTCATCCTCTTCTGACAGTACTAAAATAGGGATTTGCTTCTGCTCCTTAATATCTTCTTTTACATCTTGATTAGATTCTGTAGGTAAAACATCTTCCACTAACTCAACTTCTTTCATCTCTGACTGTAAAAATTTTCTTTCCTCAACATTAACTCGCTGTCCAAACTCAATGTTTTCATTTTCCTCATTCGAAACTTCTCCTAGTTTATCAGTTTCTTCATCTTTGATTATGACCTTCTTTCTAAGTTCTTAATCAGAGTTTGAACCTTATATACCTATCTGTTATAGCGAATTTCACCACACTAGGTGAATCACACATTGTATGGCCTTCCCCTGTCCCACTGCAGACTCATTAGCCCCTATGGACCACTTTTTGTCTTTTGATGTGTCCTTGATCATCCCTAAAAACATAAGAAAAGTGATATATGCGGCTTTTTCCCCGATAACCGCGTACATACGCAGATATTTCCCCTATAGTCGCGTACATCGGGATGTGTACATAATCCAAATCCTTTTGGAGCATTTCTTGACTTGGATCCGACTCATATGACTCCTGGCCTTCCATATGCCTTGAGATCGCACGGATTCGACCTTTCAGTATCCCTTTGAAAAGATATATAAGGAACCCCTTGAGACATTGAAAGAATAAGAGAGAATTGAGAGTAACAAAACTATAGTCCATTGTTGCCAGAACTTATGCTTGAGTCTGCATCCCTTTGTCCCTTGGAGCACTGTTGTGTTCTTCCCAAGCTTGTCTTTTGCTAGTGATCTTGCTATCTGAGTGATGGAGGATTGAGGTGGTGGAGGCCCAAGTGGGGGATTCAGTTTCTCCGGTTCACAGACGTGCCGTCAGAGGTTGTCACTTGTAATCTTTGATTCATATTAATAGAAATATCTTTTCCTGTCCAGTAATGTGTATTTGAATGAATATTGTATCCATTGGAATATGTCAAATGCTTTTACATTATTGATTATATATGCTAGAATAGATCTAACACCATGATATATAGTATGCTTGTATTGTTTACTTGTTGTTGAGGAAGTATTTCATCAATTCAAGCTGAAGATTGGAAAGCTCAACGGGGATCTACTTCAACCGTCCGGAATAAGGTACAAGGTTCGATCCTTTAGTGTTAGACATTTTATTTCTATTGCATATTAGGAAAGATTGTTTTCTGGAGTCTAGCTGTCTGTTGTGGTACCCCAAGCCATAGGAAATCTCTCCGTAACAGAATTGGCGACTCCGCTGGGGAATTCCTAGTAGTTGTCCTTTGGGGGCAACAATGGGCTTGATATGATTGACTTGCTCTTTGTTTCTCCTTGTTTCTGGGTCGCATTTTATAGTATGTTCATCCATTGACACTCCCCTTTATTTGTTTGACCCTTGGACTGCTTTTTACCACTGCCTTTTTTGTATACGCAGGTTTTTGGCCAAAAGTTGCGTACATACGCGGATTTTTGGCCAAAAGTCGCGTATACACGTAGATTTTAGACTAAAATCCTTTTTTCCACGCAGGTTTTTGGCCAAAAGTTGCGTACATACGCGGATTTTTGGCCAAAAGTCGCGTATACACGTAGATTTTAGACTAAAATCCTTTTTTCCACGCAGGTTTTTGGCCAAAAGTCACGTATATGGGCCTTCCCACGCAGGTTTTTGGCCAAAAGTCGCGTATATGTGCCTTTCCATTCGGGTTTTTGGCCTAAAGTCGCGTACATACACAGC